>JBBPBX010002719.1:0-15371 GCA_038048925.1 Garcialebias charrua | reverse complement strand
AGGTAACAGCCCTGAAGTTACTAAGAGTTTACAAACATCTTTACAGATTAGAAAACATATGTTAAAATCTGAATATTATTTGAAAAGTATGTAGTTACAAACTGTTATCAAATCACTCATTACTCCAACACCAAATGTACAAGTGCAGGGTCTTGAGTCGAGTGATATTTGTGTTTCTTACTGAGAGCTGCAGCTGCTGTTCTCCTCCTCCTCGCTGTCCTCGTTGCTTCTTCTCCCAAACCCCCGGTCATGGAAGTGGAAGGGAGAATTATTCCACTGGAACAATGCAGGTACACCTCCTTTTTAACCACTGTCTTCTTGTTTCTGATGCTGGCTCTTGAATATTCTGAGGTTTAAAACGCCGGCTACAAACCCGAGTGTTAGCTTTAAAGACTAAGTCGGTTAGCCACGAACTGTGACATTAAATGTTAAAAACTAAGCGCTCTATTGTACCTGCTATTCACTGGACACAACGGCACACAACAAAACTCACTTGTTGTACCAGTAGCTCGCAGATAATTTACCTTTTGTGTCTTTTACATGGTCTAGTTCTAGAAGCTACCGCTAACAACAATTGCAGTGGATATGAACCGGAAGTGCAGGATATGTCCCACATTTTAACGGAAGTACGTCACCACTACCCGTGGCATATAGCCTATTACGTTCATTTTTAAAATAAAAGTTCAGCTCAGACACATCTTTACTATAATGTCAGCAAACAAATATATATTTTTAAGGTGCTTATGTTGTAAAATTTTAAAGAGATGAAGGTTTTAGCAGCGCGCACGAGAGCACGCACACGCGCGCACACGCGCACGGGAAGACCGGTCAAGGTGAACCTATTTAAATTCAGCTATTTGACAATTACGTTCATTTTTAAAAGAAAAGTTCAGCTCAGATACACTTTTACTATAATGTTAGCAAACAAAAATATTTTTAATGTGTGTATCTTGTTAAATTTTAAAGACATGCACAGTGCAAACGCTTGATACAACAAAACTCTTTTTTTAAATCCAGCTGATTTGCAATATTATTTAGGAATATAGCAACATTTTACTCACCAAAAATCCTGATTATTTGTATACAAAATCCATCCAGCTATTAAATCAACACAACAATATCTTTGCTCGGGCAGCTCGCTACAGATGCAGTTTGCTAGCTCTGGCTCATACACTCTGACTATCCAATTAAAGTACGTGAATACGCTGATGTTTCCGTACAACGCACGAAAAACATAAGTGTTGCTGAGAAGGCTTTTGGTGTTGCTCATAGACATTAGGTGTGGCCAACTCAAAATCTGATTGGTTGAAGCAACACCTTGGTCGACAATAATAATAATAATAATAATGAATTCCATTTATAATGCACTTTTCATTAATAAAAATCTCAAAGTGCTGGAGGGTTAGCAGAAACGATTGTGAAGGCTTCCAGGCGGATTTCTTTGACCCTGGCAACAAATAGTGGCTGAAATATAGGAGTGTAGTGGCAGGGCTTCTGACTTGGGACCCGAAGGACGCGGTTTTGCGCCCCGGCCACTACACACCTTGGGGTGTCTATGAGTACACACCTAATTCTCCAACTCCCCGGGCACTTTCTATGGCTGCTCACTGCATCACCTGGTCATGGTTGGGTTAAATGCAGAGACGAATTTCGTCTGTGTATGGGAAACATACACAGATGACAGAAAAAGACATTATTATTATTATTATGAAATGTGATTGGTTAAATGCTTAAATATGAAAATACACTCTGGATGCAGCGCAACCAGGGGGTAGCAATGAAAGGAAGTGGACAGACCATTTGGAATTATGTAATATGTATTCATGGACAAAATATGATAAAAATATAACATTTTAATTTTAAATAATTTTAAGGCCTTCTCTGCAGGCCTTACAGGCCTTGAGGGCACACCACTGGCTTATACTACTTCTATAAGAGTTAGATATTGAGAGCATTTTGAGGTTTTTATTGAATTTACTTTTATTGTGAATGACTGAAGGAAGTTGTGTGAGCTTTGTTTACAGGAGTAAACAAAAACCTAGCCTTTTTCTGGTTCTATAAGGTACTTGTTATCTACCTTTTCTCAGTTAAAGTACACCTATAAACCTGGCTTACAACAAAAAAAAGTCCAATACAAAAATGCCAGTAACTTATCAGCATTTAGTCATAGTATTACTCACCTTCTTCTTGATACTCTTCTTGCTAATGCTCTCTATGGTTCAACTTAGGCTTATCATGGTCTGTGATTTTGTCTTCAAGTTCAAACAAAACTGACAACAGCCTCTTGCACAACAATTTCTTCCAGGTCTATATTTGTGGAATGAATGACAAAAAGAAAATGTTGGTTTTACTTGGATATAAAGGTACATGAAGTAGCACCATCCATATACAGTAACATCTCTTTGGCCTTCCTCTTTGTCTTTTTCCTGGCAGCTGCATTTCTAACACTTCTACCAATATACCTACTGTTCCACCTCTGGACATGTCAAAACCATCTCAGGTAGGGATGTCCCGATCAGGTTTTTTTGGCCTCAAATCCGAGTCCGAGTCCTTTAATTTGAGAATTGGCCGATTTCGAGTCCCGATCCGATACTTCTAAAATACATTTTTAAAATGAAGGGAAAAAAAAGAAACAGATCTAGATGTCCCTTAATTTTTATATTATTTACCTTAATATTTAACAGAATACTTCTGTGAGGTAGATTGAACAATCAAGTACCGTAATAAGATTTTAAAAAAAAAAAAACAGTATGAAATAAAAATGTCTAATTTAAAATAAGCAGCTCAACTTAAAATACTGAGCAGGCATGTAAACAAATAAGAAACTTAGGTTGTTGTGTTAAATGCAGCCTTTTCCTTACCTCCTCTTGAAATACGAACTGTCTGTACCTCCTCTTGAAATACGAACTGTACATAACTCACAGTTTGCAAACGCAATATCTTTGTCATCCACTTTAAAATATCTCCACACGACAGACATCGCTGCCTCCCTTCAAGCTGCCGCGTTCCGCGTCTTTTTTACGACAGTCACTGCTTTACGGCAGGCGCGGCTGCAAAAATATTGTGCACGTTTTGTTTCGAGACAATTTGACTCTGTAACACAACATACAGTTAATATAATATTCCCGTTTGTGTTTAGAATAAATCGCTGCCTCCACTTAAAGCTAATGCTGCGTTCCACTTCTTTTTTACGACAGTCACGCTTTACGGCAGGCGCTGTTGCTAAAATATTGTGCACGTTCTTTTTCGAGACAATTTGACTCTGTAACACAACATACAGTTAATATAATATTCCCGTTTGTGTTTAGAATAAATATACACATATATATCCGACCACTTAAGCTAATATGCTGCGTTCCACTTCTTTTTTACGACAGTCACGCTTTACGGCAGGCGCTGTTGCTAAAATATTGTGCACGTTCTTTTTCGAGACAATTTGACTCTGTAACACAACATACAGTTAATATAATATTCCCGTTTGTGTGTAGAATAAATATACACATATATATCCGATCCCTGATCGGTGTGTAACGCCCGAGTCGAGTCGAGTCTGAAATCACGTGATCGGGACCCGGTTTTCGATCACGTGATCGGATCGGGACATCCCTAATCTCAGGCTAGCCTTTCTAACTTTATCTCTCAATTGTTCATCATGTGCTGTATGTTATGTATCCCGGGTTTTCATATATTTTAAACCCCACTGATGTATTGTTTGTATTGGCTGAGTCCTATTGAACGCACCCTTATATTTTACTCAGCTTGCTTTAATCAAGCCTAATTAGTCAGCCCTGGTGTTCACATGCCGATCCTGCCTAAAAAACAGTCAGGCTGAGCTGTACATAGTGTGGAGGCTAGTATAAGCTAGTGGATGCTAGTGGAAGCTTGTGAATCAAGTAGAAGCTTGCTTGAAGCAAGTGGTAGTCAATAGAAGTCAGCTAAGGTTTGATGGAACCAGCTGAAGATACACTTCAGGTAACTGAGTGCTAAGAACAGACATTCTGTTGTGTCGTGTGAACACTGGGAGATCTCTACCCTCCCTGACTGTTTATGGTTTGCTCCTGTTGGAGTGGTAGAAAAGCTGGTGAGCTCGTGAGGACTCTAGTGGTATAATTTGAGTATTGTGTGATTTTGAGCACTTGTTAAGTGTTTGTGGAATCTCTAGCCCTGAGTAGTTAAGGACCTGAGCTGCGGTGACCAGAGTCTTGGGACACTGAGAACCTTTCCTGTGATGCTTTCTGAAAGCAGGTAGCTGTTGTGAGCAGTAAGAGACTGCTATTTCACTATTACTTTGAACTTTGATGACCTGGTGAGTGTTGGTAGTCCTATTTTCATTTTTATTTGTTTAGAAGGACTTTTTGTGAGGCAGATCTTCACTTGGGGAAATTTGACGGCCCTACACAGGGTTGGGTTTGCCTGGGTGACGTTTTATTGCTTTTGGCCAGACTCACTGGTCCACCTTTCTGTTGATACTTACAATTTTTAGTTTTCTTTCTTACTGCGGATGCTGTGCCAGAAGAGGACGCTCCAGACCTGGTGGGAGAAGCCTAGGAGGACCTCACCAGACTGGAGTTGGTTTATTTTAGTTCAATAATTTTTTTTAAAATTTAAATTCCTTTTCTGTATCCAGTGTCCATTGAATATGTTTTGGCTTTTCCAGTCGTAACATATTTAATGGGGACTTGTCACGAGATGACTGAGATGAGCTAGGTTGTATTTACAGAAACAGTAGTGGTTAGCTGCGTGTTTTGAGCACTTGCTGTTAAGCGATCACAACTACACGTCTGTTTGATTAGTGCTACGTTCAGTTGCAGTCCGGACATTTTGGAACTGTTCTATACAGTGGTTTGAGCAGACAGGTTACAAACTGTCTTGTGTCTAAAAATATGGAGTTTGATTTAGACAGTTTTGTGGAAGAACCTACAGTTAAGGTTTTAGCTAACTACATGAAAGAGCAGTTGTTGTGTGTAGCAGAACACTTTAAAATTGCTGTGGATAAACGCGCTAAGAGGGAGACGATAGAAAATGAATTGGTGGCAGAGTTAGCTCACATCAGGATTTTTCATGCTGAAATGGTTCCTAAAAGCCCTGTAGGATCTCCGATCCCTTATCATGTGGATAAAGAGGTACGTTTGAAATAGCTTGAACTGGAAATGCGTTGGATAGAAGCTAAGGCAAGAAAGGCAGAGCTTGAGCTTCAGAATGAAACTATTATGAGGAAAAATGCATCTGATGCTGAAGCTGCTATGAGGGTAGCTGAGCTGGCGCAACAGACTACTCTCAGAGAGAAATAAATAATGTTTGAGCAACAAAATGCAGAATTGGATGCTGAATTTCACCTGAAGGAATTAGAACGTGGAACTAATCCTTCTTAGCCACCTACGCCTAACTTTGATGTGAGTAAAAATATATCATTTGTACCTCCATTTAAGGAGAGTGACGTAGACAAATACTTTGTCCTGTTTGAGAAAAATGCATACTCTTTTAATTGGCCGAATGACATTTGGCTGTTACTGCTACAGTGTAAATTAACAGGAAAAGCTCAGGATGCTTATGTATCTCTTTCAATAGCAGACAGCAGTGATTACGTGAAAGTAAAAAAAGCTATCCTGCGGGCTTATGAGTTAGTTCCGGAAGCATATAGACAAAAGTTCTGGAAGTTAAAAAAACTTGAGAGTCAGACTTACATTGACAATATGAGAGAAAAAGAGATTCTCCTTGATCGATGGTGCGTAGCAAGTTCCATGACCAGTTTTGATCAGTTTAAACACCTGATATTAATAGAAGATTTTAAGAAGTGTTTACCAGACCGGGTGGCCACTTATTTAAATGAACACAGAGTATCAGAAGCTTCTGAAGCTGCAGTCTTGGTAGATGAGTATGTGTTGACACACAAACTCAGTTTTGAGCGTCCTAAACTCAACGTCACCTGACCCTGATAAATCTAAAACCTATGGTATTGAGTCTTCACAATTTTTCTGACCCAGAGGTAACGGGAAGTCGAGGGGACCCACTGTAGCTCATAAGGTGTCTGGTGCGTTTGTGAAGCATAGTGAAAGTGGGACATTGTTTGGGTGTGGAACCACTTCAAAGGATAATGTGGTTTGTTTTTATTGCAGACAAGAAGGACACATTAGTACCCATTGCCCTAAGTTAAAGAAAGATCCAAAGCCAGTAGCTCTGATTGAAACCCTGAATAAACAGTTGTCTTCCCCTACAGNTATTTATTATTATTATTATTATTTTTTTTATTTTTTATTTATTTTATTTTTTTAATTCAAGGCAGTATCGGGGGAAGTTGTTGCAGACAAGCAAGGAGTGGTGGTACTGATCCTCACCAGGTGAGGATTGGTTTCTGGCTATATCGGGAGACGTAATGGAAGTGGGAGGGATCCTCTCAACTTTGGGAGGGAGGGTGGGTGTGGGAAGGGAAGTTTTTGTTTTGTATTTAGTGGAGTTGTACGTAATGGATGTGCGACTTAACATTGTTTTTTTTTGTTGTTGTTGTGTCTCAAACAATGCAAATTTGTTTAATGGACTAATTTTATTACAGTATGTCTCAAACAGTAAAGTTTAATTTTATTTCATGGAACTGCAGAGGTCTTCAACGTCTTCAAAAAGTTAAACAAGTTATGAACAGATTAAAAGAAATGGATTCAAAAATTGTGTTCCTCCAAGAAACACATCTTCTTGACGAGGACTTGTTAAAGGTAAAAAGGAGGTGGAAGGGCAGCATTTACACGGCACCATACACTTCTCAGTCTAGAGGGGTAATGACTTTAATTCACGAATCTGTACCATTGCAAATTAAAAACATAATTAAAGATAAAAGAGGAAGATACCTAATTCTTCAAGGCTACTTAATGTCAGAAATGCTAATTTTAACTAACATATATGGTCCGAATGTGGAGTCCTGCACATTTAAAATAAAATATCATAAGACACCCTACTACTAAGTATGGGATACTTCTTAAAACAGGGCATGTTAATGCGTAAGTGGACGCCTTTAACTGTTCCTCCTGACGAGAAATGGCGTCAGGTAGTACAGATCGTACTCCCCACACCCTTTTGTGCTGAAGTATTATGCTTAGCACATGACAATCCATTAGCTGGCCATTTTGGAATCAGAAAAACTTATGACCGCATACTGCACCATTTCTTTTGGCCAGGATTGAAAAAAGATGTCATTCGGCATTGTCATTCATGTCATGTTTGCCAAATAGCTGGAAAACCAAACCAAGTAATACCTCCAGCACCCTTGTATCCAATACCTACTGTAGCAGAGCCGTTTGAACGTGTTATAGTTGATTGTGTTGGCCCTTTGCCTAGGACCAAAGCTGGGAACAAGTTTTTAATCACAGTAATGTGTACTTCTACTAGATTTCCAGAAGCATTTCCATTGCCTAAGATAACTACTCCAGTGGTGGTCAAAGTACTCACTAGATTCTTCTCACTGTTTGGACTACCCCGTGTAATGCAAACTGATCGAGGCAGTAACTTCATGTCTAAGATATTTGCACATTTTAGAACAGTTGAATATTATGCATCCCTGTTCTACTGCTTATCATCCTGAGAGTCAAGGTGCCCTTGAGCGTTTCCATCAGACCAGGAAAACCATGTTACGCACTTACTGTTTGGAGTTTGAAAAAGACTGGGATGAAGGGGTATGTTTGCAATACGTGAAGTGGTTAAGGAGTCTTTAGGTTTTAGTCCTGCTGAGTTGGTATTCGCTCACAACGTTCGTGGTCCTTTAAAACTTTTAAAAGAGAAATGGCTGTGTGAAAACATTGACAAAAACCTGTTGGACTATGTCAGTGATTTTCGTTTTAAGCTAAAACGAGCATGTGAAATTGCCACAAAAAAAACATGCAAACTGCACAAGCAAAAATGAAGACTCTTTGACAAGAAAGCTGTGGAAATAACATTTCAACATAGAGACAAAGTGTTAACATTACTTCCTGTCCAGGCACGAGCCTGCAAGCTCGTTACTGTGGACCATATATTACATAATCACAACCCCTGATAGAAGACGTGGTTCTAGATTGTGTCATGTCAACATGATAAAGCCATACAATGAATCAGTATGACAGTATGTGTGCTGTTAAAATGTCTGAGTCTGTTGAAAACAGGCTGGAACTCTCCGGTGCTGAAAGTGAGGAAGACAGTTCCACTCATGTGGACATGGAAGGGAAGCTCCCTAACTCACACTATTTAGAAAACTTAGATTTGTTGTTTACTCATCTTGATGATCCTAAAAGAGAGGATCTAAAACAGTTAATTGCCTCAAATAACTGTCTATTTTCTGATATTCCCTCTCAAAAAGGAGCAATACAACACAACACTGATGTGGGTGATGCTAGACGGTGGCCTTATGAGGTTGAACGTGATGTACACCACCTTTTTGGGTTCCAATCAATGTTCCCTCTAATTTTTCTTGTGTCTGGGCATACACACAAGCTCTCCGAGTACACTGAGGACCACTATGAGCAACATCAAGAGTGCGTACTATGGCCACACACTAGGGGTGGACGATATGGCTCAAAAATTATATTGTGATATTTCAGAGCATTATCACGATAACGATAAATTTTGTGATATAACAAAAAAAAAAAATCAAATTTATTTATTTGAAAAAATTAACTTAACATGTTGCTTTGCAGCATTATATAAAATTTTAAAAAACAACAAGGGGTAATTTTACTGAAATTACTTTATTAAGTAAAGTATTCTGTCTCCAAGTATAAAAATAACTTGTAACATGTTGATCACCAGTGGTGGTCAAAGTACTCACTAGATTCTTCTCACTGTTTGGACTACCCCGTGTAGTGGAGGGGGGCTACAGCTTCTTGCTGTAATGCGCTAGAGATTTGACTTTATTCAGATAAAAGACGTGGTGTGGATTATTGATCATAACTCTGAGTTTACTTGACCTAACGAGATTTAAAATCTGTAGTTTTGACACTAATTTAAATTGAGTCGCTGAGATGCAGAGTCTTTCCTGCTGAAACCATTTGACCCACGTACCAGCATTATAATTCGCTCCAAAAGGAGGACATATCGTCAGTCAGAGGAGGCGCCGGACACTTGAGTAGGAGAAGAAATCACCTCCTGTTAACTTGTTTCTACAGTAAAACTATATTTTGTCCCGGTGTGACGAACTCCAACTTCTGCATTGATTTGACTGTGAAGCCGCATACACACATGCTTGCTTTTCTAAGACCTGCTTTCCTGTTAGTAATTGGTCAAAACAATGTGAGCTTCAATGTGATTGGATGTAATTGCTGTCCATCAACCATTTTAAGTTGAGGCGGACCGACGGGCTGACCAGACCCAATCAGATCCTGCACTTGCGTGGTGCGTTCAAAGCCTATAGGACATTACTGCCACATTTAGTTTACTTTGGATACGTTGCGAGAATGTATAGGCAGTGCGTAATTGCGCATGTGCGCAGCTTAGAGGGAACATTGGTTCCAAGTATTTTGAGTGTGACCGTATGACGTTTAATAGCGGTTTAACACTCTTAGCTGTTTCTGATGTTTTAGTCCGTTCATGTAATGTGACCACTACATTTTAGACTCAGTGTTTTTGTATGGGGAGGAGTGCTGTGTCTTTAGGTGACATCTACACATTTCCCCCCATCCAAAAATCTGACCATGGGGGTGTTATGCACCCCGAGGTTTTCATACATTTTAAACCCCACTAATGTATTGTTTATATTGGCTGAGTCCTATAGAATGCACCCTCATATTTTAATCAGCTTGTTTCAATCAAGCTTAATTAGTCAGCACTGGTGTTCACATGCAGATCCTGCCTATAAGACAGTCAAGCTGAGCTGTACACAGTGTGGAGGCTAGTGGAGGCTAGTGAAAGCTAGTGGAAGCTGGTGAAACAAGTAGAAGCTTGTTTGAAGCCTGTGGTAGTTAATAGAAGTCAGCTAAGGTTTGTTGGGACCTGCTAAAGATACACTTCAGGTAACTGAGTGCTGAAAGCAGATGTGCTATGTTGTGTGAACATAGGGAGACCTCCACCCTCCCTGACTGTTTATGGTTTGCTCCTGTTAGGAGTTGTAGATGGGCTGGTGAGCTCGAGAGGACTCTAGTTGTATAACTAGAGTATTGTGTGTGTTTGAGCACTTGTTGAGTGTTTAAGAAAGCTCTAGCCCTAACTAGAATAAAGGATCTGAGCCGCTGTGGCCAGAGTGTGTGTCTTAGGACACTGTGAGCTGTCTGAAAGCAGGTAGCTGTTGTGAGCAGTAGGGGACTGCTGTTTTTTTATCTTTTCTTTGAACTTTCACCTGGGGAAATTTGACGGCCCTGTACAGGGTTGGGTTTGCCTGGGTGACGTTTTATTGCTTTTGGACAGACTCTCCTTTCGGTTGACACTTTCATTTTTTTTTAGTTTTCTTTCTTCCTTTGGGCGCTGGGCCACAAGAGGACATTCCAGTCCTGGTGGGAGAAGCCAGGGAGGACCTTGCCAGCCTGGAGTGCTTTATTTTTAGTTCAATAAAAAATGTATTTAAATTCTTTTCTGTGTCCAGTGTCCTTTGAATATGTTTTGGCTGTTTCCAGTCGTAACAGTAATTAACCCATTTTGGCTCCTAAATGTATGTAGTTTTTGATAATTATGTAAGGTAATGTGTTAGAATAAGCTAAAATGCTTGGTAAAATAACGTACTGTACGTATGAGGTGCCGTTTGGACGTATTTTCCGACTTACGGCGATTTCCGACATGCGAATGGCCATAGGAATGGAACTCGTTCGTAACTCGGGGACCACCTGTGTTTGTGTATGTATATATATATATATATATATATATATATATATATGTGTGTGTGTGTGTGGATATATATATATACACACAGCTAGTCCCTGACTTACGACGGTCTCGAATTATGACGATTCGACTTTACGAATGCATTCCCATTGAAAAGCATTGTTTCGAGTTACGCGGCATATGTACCTTTACACCAAAACATACAGTACTGTACTTTTCGGAAGACAACGGAAATTTACAGGAGGAAGAGGGGAGAGTGAGGGGGTGGTGGGCAGTGATGGCATAGTTACATTGAAAAAGTAACTTAGTTAAGTTACTGATTAGTCCTTAGGAAAAGTAACTTAGTTAAGTTACTGATTACTTGATTTGGAAAGTAACTAAGTTAGATTACTAAGTTACTTTATTAGTTACTTTCAGCAGCTGCTGACAAGAACTCTGTCACAATACATAAAAATTTTAAATGTAAAATAATTACTAATAAAAAATATTCAAAAAACACAATGGTCTTTCTAAATACTTTTGATAAAAAAATATAAGGTAGTATTTCTTGATTTCAATATCATAAATGAAGTTTGAATGAATAAAGAAATACTTGCTTTATATAAAAAAGTGTCTTTCTTTACTTCACTAAACAAATAATATTTTTACAACAAAGACTTATAAAATGTTTATTTTGAAAATGTGTCAAGTGAACAATACGTTTGTATAGGCCAGCTGTCACTCTTTCAGGGATGAAGATGTTCACATCCTTGATAGAGAGGAACAATGGTTTGAGAGAGGAGTAAAGGAGGCCATCTTTGTGAAAAGAAACCATCCATCATTAAACAGAGGTGGAGGCCTCCGGGTTCAACTGTCTCCCTCTTACAATGCTGTTATTGCTAGTGTCACTCAGCCCTCTGTGAATAGCAAACAATCAGGGTGCTAATGATCCATTGTTAGGCTGATGGTCCTCCTTGATCATGTGAGCAGCTGGTTTTGGCTGTCATCAACAAACTGGTTGATCCACTGTGAGAGGGTGCTATTTATAAGACTGAGTTGAATACAGCTCCTCAGACTGAGAAGTCTTTCTGATGAAATATGAAACGTTTCTACAATTTTTTTGTTGTTGTTTGTTTTGTTTTTTGAATGTCCAGAGGACCAGACTTAGCTTTTTTAGATTTTTCTACCTAGATTATTGAGCAGCATCAGGGTCTTAATCACACACTTCTTAGCTGCAGGTGGATCATGTCCTTAGTTTTTTCATAAAGTGCTGAAGTGTTGACGCTCAGTAAAGCCTGCACATCAGACGATGCAGAAAAACTCCTACAGTTTGTGTTATTGATCTGGACTGATTACCTGATAAAAGTTGCAGCTGTTAGCGCCTGTGTTCACGTTCGGATGATGTCGTTAAATCCGTTCAAGTAGACGTGTTGTTGCTGCAGGTCTTGTGAAACAAAGTCCATACAGCTTTGAATTTGCGCTCCTCTTTCCTCAAGAAAGCTGAAACTCAGGTCGCATAGAGCAGACGTCACGTCACGGTCTTTTTTTTTAATCACTCGTCCTCCTCCTCAGCTGACTTCCTCAGCTCAGCTCCAGGACGCGCTGCTGGTGTCAGGTTTCACACTCACAGCAGGTGACGGAATGTCCGCATAGACTCGTCTTTTTTTTTAAAATCACTCCGAGACGCATTGAGGAAATAAAATAAATACAGTACTACAGAAAATGACAAAAAGTAACGCACAATAATTTGATGAAAGTAACTTTAATCTGATTACTGGATTTTTAAATAGCAACGCGTTAGATTACTTGTTAATGAAAAAAGTGGTCCGACAAGAGTAACGCGTTACTTTGTAACGCGTTACTGACATCACTGGTGGTGGGAGGGATGTACTTGGAAAATTACAGGGGTGGATGATTACAGCTGCGTACTGTCCCCCCAAGGACAAAGGCGGAGTGATACAGATTCATACTGTATTTAAAGTAACACAGCTGGGTAGTTCAGTGTAGAGCGGGGAGACCGAGGACGACGAGAGAACAACAGATTTTTTTTTATAACTGAACAAGTCTTTTTATTACAATGGCACCAAAACGCAAAGATGACTCTTCGGATGGGAGTGCTTCGAAGAAAAGTAAGGCTATTACAATTGAGATAAAACTCTACATAATTAAAAGGTCAGATAAGGGCGAAACACCGACTGACATTGGATGTAAACTTGGATTGAGTTGTTCGACAGTCACAACAATTATAAAAGATAACGCTTGTATCCTAGAGCATGTCTGCGCCAATGAAAGCCACAGTTATTACAAAGAAGAGTAGCGGGCTTATTGTAGAAATAAACGATTGTAGACGATCTACAAATCTATTTGCTGGTCACTCTCAATCCCTCACTCAGTTCAAACACTATTGTCAACTGCTTAAATGACATTAGCACTGGCTCTCTCAAAACATTCTCCACCTAAACACCGATAAAACCGAATGCATTTTATTTGGTGCATCCAGTGACACCAGCAACATCCTTCCCAGTCCCAGTTTCGGCTTTCCCCTCTCCCACTTCAACCAGGTGGTCAGAAATCTTGGAGTGAAGCTTGACTCCAACTTAAAGCTTGATAAACAGATCAGTTCTGTTGTGAAAACTAGCTTCTTCCAGCTCTGTCTGCTCTCCAAAGTAAAGGTACTCCTTAGCCGTAGTGATCTGGAGAAAGCCATCCATGCCTTTGTGAGCTCCAGACTTGATTATTGTAATGCTTTGTACGTTGGAATTAATCAATATTCTATCTCCCGTTTACAACTTGTACAGAATTCTGCTGCCCGCTTTTTGACCAACACACAAAAATATGAACACATCACTCCTGTCCTGTCCTCTTTACACTGGCTCCCGGTTCAGTTCAGGATACTGTTCAAGCTGCTGCTGTTTGTTTTTAAAGCTCTGAATGGACTTGCACCTCTCTACATCTCTGAACTTTTGAAAGTCCATCAGCCCAGCAGAGCTTTACGATCTGCCAGTCAACACCTGCTGGAAGAGCCTCGCTCAAGGTACAAACAATGGGGAGACCGGTCCTTTTCTGTTGCCGGCCCAAAAGCCTGGAACAGCCTCCCCCTTGAGCTGCGTGCCACCTCTTATCTGACTCTGTTCAAAACCAGACTGAAGACCCACTTATTTAAAAAAGCTTTCAATCTGTAACTTTTATTACTTTTGGTATTTTAGTATTTAGCATTTTTATTTCCACTGCCTCCTTTTATTGCTGCTTTTTTATTTTCACTGATTTATTGTACCATTTTTATTTATTGTGCCTTATTATTGTAACTGTTTGTTTTTATACTTTATATCCTGTTAAGCACCTTGGTCAATGCAAGGCATTTTAGGAAGGTGCTACATAAATAAAGTTTATTATTATTATTATTATTAGAAATGTAGCGACTGTTGGTTTTGTGGTTAGAAGACCAAAATCAACATCGTATTCTTGTTAGCCTGATGGTAATCCAGGAGAAAGCCAGACGGCTGTTCGAGTCGTAAAAAAGAGAGAAGGGGGAGGGTAGCAAAAATGAGGAGTTTGTGGCTAGCAGGGTGTGGTTCCAGAGATTTAAGGAACACGCTAACTTCCACAACATTAAAATTCATGGGGAGGCAGCCAGCAGCAATGTGGAAGCAGCACGTGACTTTCCTCAAGTGTTGGCTGAGATAATTAAGGAGGGGGGGTACTCAGCCCAGCAGGTATTTAATGTGGACGAGACAGGCTTGTTCTGGAAACGTCTGCTGAACCGCACCTACATCGCCAAGGAGGAAAAAACTGCATCAGGCCATGAAGTGGGCAAAGAGAGATTGACGTTGCTTTTTGGGGACAATGCTGCTGGTGATTTCAAACTTAAACCCATGCTGGTGTACCAGTCTGAGAATCCACGGGTGTCAAGGGGATTTTAAAGAGTCAGCTGCCAGTCATCTGGAGGGCAAACAGGAAGGCATGGGTGACACTAGCTGTGTTCGAGGACTGGTTCGCCAACCATTTTGTGCCAGGTGTCCAGCGGTTCTGCACGTCCAAAGACATCCCCTTTAAGGTGCTGCTGGACAATGCACCCAGACACCATGCCAAGCTGGATGATCTTCACCCTGACGTGAAGGTCGTTTATCTACCACCAAACACCACAGCCCTCTTACAGCCCATGGACCAAGGTGTCATATCAATCTTCAAGGCCTACTACCTCCAAAGGGTGATTAGTGATGCTTTGGAGGCAACTGAAAAAAAATAAAGACCTCACGCTCAAGGACTTCTGGAAGAAATACAGCATCCTTGATGCTGTGAAGAACATTGCTGTTTCCTGGGATCAGGTGAAACTGAGCAGCATGAATGGTGTTTGGAGAAAACTGTGTCCCCAGTTTGTTCAGGCTTCCTCGGTATCCAGGAGTCAGTGACTAGTGTCATCCAGGACGTGGTGGAAATGAGCAGGTCACTGAACTTGGAGGTGGAGGAGGATGATGTCACAGAGTTGCTGGCAGCTCATGGAGAGGAGTTGTCTGCTGAGGACCTTATTGAGCTGGAGAAGCAGATGATGGAGGAGGAGGAAGAAACACCAAACCCAGAGCCCAAGAAATTCACCAGGCAGGGCTTGGTAAAAGGTTTGTGCC
>JBBPBX010002718.1:75013-88231 GCA_038048925.1 Garcialebias charrua | reverse complement strand
CAGGACCACACTTTCCACAGAGCAACTGTGTCAACTCTTGAAACTGTGCCTGCAGTCAACCTACTTCACATATGGGGAGCAATATTATAGGCAGAAACATGGGTGTGCTATGGGGTCGCCAGTTTCTCCTATTGTTGCCAACCTGTACATGGAGGAGGTAGAAAAGAAAGCCTTGACTTCCTTTTCAGGGAGACCACCAAGTCATTGGTTCAGGTATGTTGATGACACCTGGGTTAAAATTAAATCTCAGGAAGTCCAACATTTCACTGATCACATCAACTCTGTGGATAAATATATCAAGTTCACACGAGAAGATGTAAAAAATGGCAGGTTGGCTTTCTTGGACTGTGAGGTCTCAGTTTCTGATAGAGGAAATTTGCAAACTGATGTGTACCGCAAACCCACCCACACAGACCAGTATTTACAGTTCGACTCCCATCACCCTCTGGAGCACAAGTTAGGAGTCATCAGGACTCTGTATCACAGAGCAGACAGCGTCCCCACTAACTTAGGAGCCAGACAGAAGGAGAAATCACACACAAAACAGGCTCTAGGGAAATGTGGATATCCTAACTGGGCCTTCCTGAAAGCAGAGAAGAAACCCAAACAGGACTCCAGCCAGCCATCAGGTGAAAAGAAGGAACCCAGACCCAGACCAGTGGTCATTCCGTATGTTGCGGGAGTTTCAGAGACATTGAGACGTTTATTCTCTAAACACAACGTCCCAGTGGCTTTTAAACCCCAAAATACATTACGGCAAAGACTGGTTCATCCCAAAGATCCAGTCCCCCGGCACAAACAGAGTAATATTGTGTATGCTGTTCAGTGTCAGGAGGGCTGTGATCAGTCTTATATCGGGGAAACTAAACAGCCACTGGCCAAAAGGATGGCCCAGCACAGAAGATCAACATCATCAGGTCAGGACTCTGCAGTCTACACTCATCTCCACGCCAGCGGTCACTCTTTCAAGGATGAAGATGTTCACATCCTTGATAGAGAGGAACGATGGTTTGAGAGAGGAGTAAAGGAGGCCATCTTTGTGAAAAGAAACCGTCCATCATTAAACAGGGGTGGAGGCCTCCGGGTTCAACTGTCCCCCTCTTACAATGCTGTTATTGCTAGTATCACTCAGCCCTCTGTGAATAGCAAACAACCATCAGGGTGCTAATGATCCATTGTTAGGCTGATGGCCCTCCTTGATCATGTGAGCAGCTGGTTTCAGGCTGTCATCAGCCAACTGGTTGAACACTGTGGGAGGGTGCTATTTATAAGACTGAGCTGAACACAGCAACTCAGACTGAGGAAGTCTTTCGGACGAAAGACGAAACGTTTCTACATTTTTTTTTTTGCTTTGTTTTGTTTTATTTTTTGAATGTCCAGAGGACCAGACTTAGCTTTTTTAGATTTTTCTACCTGGATTATTGAGCATGCATCAGAGTATTATGTTGAAAGGTTAACCTAAACTCTGCACCCTCCCAATAGACAGACAGAACTGGGAGGCAGTGCAAACAAAAAGAACATATTTGCTTTTCATGTAAACATCAATAGGCTTAGACAGATGGTGGTTTGTTTCCCCACTATTTACGTCTGAGTTTCATGACAAATGTCCTCATTGCTCCTCCTGAGCTGATGGTGCACAGGTAAGCAGAAAGCTGGCACTCCCTTTTGTCACTCCAAACACATGACCCATACACTCCCTGTTATTCTTTAGTTTTTGCTTTCATTTTAGAACTTGCTCCAAATAAGCAATGCCTTCTTTTTATAAGTCCAGCCATCATTGATCACAATCTTCATTTTTGTCAAAATGTTGATCGATCAACTGGAAATGACCCCAAAACAAATCAAGTCATCCCTTACTGTTTGGTGACCCTGTCTGTGGTTACTACCACCCAAGATAGATAGGGATAAAGACACTTAAGAGGACTTTATGCCGGTCATGCCTGAAGTATTTGAATGCAGTAAGAAAGTTAACTTAATATGTGTAAGAGTTTGAGGCATCAAGTTAACTAATAAATGGGTTGTCATTTTTATTCTTGAACCATAATAAAGGATGTTTCCTGTATGAGTCAGCAACCTGCAACAAACTGGTTCCATGTGAAGGCTATACATTATTTGGTTCAAAACTGAGATACAATATTGTTAAAATCACCCTGCCCAAATTGGAACAATTTTTCTGTATGCAGTTTTATATAAATTTCATATGCTAAATTTCTGCTCCAAGTGAGTTGGTGTGTGAATGAATATTCATACTTGTCACAAACATTACAAACTCCAGCACCAAAGGCAAGAATGATCCACACTGGAATCTGAGGTCTGCATTGCTGAATCTGTGGGTTTTAATAGAGCATCATGTGAAATCAGACTTTCCTTCTGCTGCTCAGAAAGACATTTTTAGTCTGACAGGGGTACTTCTGCTAAAATACGAGACAGCACAGTAGACAAATGTGTCTGATTTAGAGTTTTTGGCTGCGACTTTTAATTATGAATATTTCACGTTCACCGGTAGTAAGCTGGCCACATTGCTGCAGTTTTGGACTGAGAAGCTGCATCCTTTTTTTCCTCTGTGTTGCAATACATTTAAATGGATGGGTGGGGGCTGAAAGTCGACATTCCAGCTGGACTGAAGTGGAACAGAGGTTGTGTGGGTATAAAGCGTGGGAGAGGTGTTGGAGTTTCAGCGATGGTTGATGCAGGGTTGTAGCAGTGTAAAGAACAACGATCAGTTCCTGATTCCACAGCCCTGAGCTCACCTTCTTTGCGCCTGCTGCCTGCCAGCCACTCCTTTTCTGCTTCACACCCCATTTTATCCCTTCTCCTCCCATTTCCCTCTCCACCATGTCTCTCCATCTGAGGTGTTAACTCCTTGTTGGGCAGTTATTCAGCCATTGGCATCAATGTCATTTTTAGCAAAGCTGAGTGGGTAAAGATACAGGCATGCAGTTCTGGTTATTTACTAGAAGTGAAGCATGCGTGTATACCAGTAAGGATAAAGGGATTCACTTTGCAATCTTTGTTATTGAATTGCAATTCTCATAATCTTCACAGCAATTAACTTTGCCCTGGCACCATGGACATATTCATACATACATGCAAAATTACACATACACTGAATAAGTGAAGAGAACAAGGACAACTGAAGAGTAGCTCAGAATCAGTCTGTAAAAATAAGTCAGGAGAACAAGGACAACTGAAGAGTAGCTCAGAATCAGTCTGTAAAATCAAACTACCGTATTTCCGCCATACCTGTCGCACCGCCCTATAAGTTGCATCGGTCGAAATATGTCTAAAAAAAGTGGAAAAATCCATATACTGTATATGTCGCTTCACCATATACATGGCATCTATTATATGTCACTGCTGATACATCGCGTTTGTTACCCATCATTGGTGACAACCCGGAAAAGTGGGCCGGTGTTGTGCCAAAAATCAATGGGCTGCCAAATGGCGGCCTAGGGAGCATGCACAGGAAGACTTTAAGAAGAATTTAACAAGATTAACACTTAGAAACAATTATTTGTTTCCTTGAAATTATTAGAAAGGTGTGTCAGTCTAACGTTTACTTAATAAAGGGATTTCAGTGGTCAAATCAGCTGTGTTTGTTGCCTTGGTGCTCTGGGAGCGCACAGAGGTAGGAAAAAAACAATAAGGAGGAACACTGAGTGGTACACACAACAGTGGTAGGTCTCATCAGCAACAACGATGAGACGGACTACAGGAACGAGGTGAGCCGCCTGGCCTTGTGGTGCGGACACAACAATCTCACTCTCAACGTGGAGAAGACAAAGGAGATTGTCGTGGACTTCAGGAAGAGGGATGCACAACATGCCCCTCTGACCATCAACAGCACCGCAGTGGAGAGAGTGGACAGCACCAAGTTCCTGGGAGTGCACGTCTCAAAGGACCTGTCCTGGAGCAGGAACACTGCAGCACTGGCGAAGAAGGCTCACCAGCGCCTCTACTTTCTCCGCAAGCTGAAAAGGGCTGGAGCTTCAACCTCCATCATGTGCACCTTCTACAGAGGTGCCATAGAAAGTGTCCTGACCAGCTGCATCACTGTGTGGTTTGGTGCATGCACTGCATCCTGCCGCAAGAGCCTCCAGCGCATCGTGAAAGCAGCTGAGAAGATCGTCGGCACCTCCTTGCCCTCACTGCAGGACTTACACAGCAAACGCCTCACTCGGAAAGCCCACCGCATGGCAGGTGATCCCACACACCCACTACACAGCCGCTTTAGACTGCTGCCATCAGGGAGGAGACTGAGGAGTCTCCAGGCTCGTACCAGCAGACTGAGAGACAGCTCTGTTCATCAGGCAGTCAGAATGCTAAACACTCTGCCTGCTCTGCCTCCCCTCCCATTTGAACTGCCTTAACACAAAAAACTTTCTCACACATTACCACTCAACACAAAGTTTTTAACACTGGACTCTGTGTCATCAAACGGGTTATTCACTAAACTCTCGGTCATGTGTTCATTCAGTTTGCACTACTTCTCATATTTGCACTAATGTTTGTATTACATTACTGCCTATAGTCATACTACTGTTTACATTCACTGTTTACATTTATTAATACTGTTTACATTTATTACTACTGCTTACATTTATTACTACTGTTTACATTTAGATAGATAGATAGATATATACTTTATTGTCCCCAAGGGGAAATTTGTCTTGGACATCGTACGCAGTGCTTTAAGTGGAAAAAAATAAGTGCCGGTACCCTCCCTTATCTCTTCAGACAGGCTTTTGGTTAATTTTGTACATTGATTTTAGAGTTTGTTATGTTTTACCTTTTTGTATAGTACTTCTGTGATTTTAAGATTTTATTTTTCCTTTTGTAAAGCACTACAGTATGTGACTCTCATGTCTGTGAAATGTGCTATATAAATAAAACATACTTACTAAAAGTAAAAACTCATTTCTTAAATATGCTGGTGAAGATGTTTTGCCAGAAATTTTGAATAAAGTAGAAGCCATTTCCTGCATTCTGGTGTATTTTAACAAGTTGTTAAACATCTATGTTTACCTACATGTAAACACTTGATTCAATAACTATTTTAGAGACATCTAACAAAATAAAGTCAGGTCCTGTGGACAGATTAAAAAATTGTTTAAATTATTATTGATCATGAATCAGGATATTTTAGAGACACCTCATTCAACTAGATCATATAGACATCATCCTGTTTTTAAACTCACTCCTGTGGCTATAATTAAATTAATGTGACACTTTATCACAGTGGCTTTAGGGGTGCAATTGACTTTTATTTTGTTAATTTTTATTTAGTTTTATTTGTAACACAACATGCCATTTTACTAAACAATGGTGACACTCAACTGCATGTATAAAAATATTAACTTTACCCAATGAACAGGTGACATTTTAATAACCACCAACAGTGAATTTAGGAGGGGTTTTTACTGTTTCTGATTTAGTGATAGATGTGGTTTAATGTAGAGACTTGCCTGCAGCTGTTCCTTCATACACACCGTGGTGAAGTTAGTTTATGACTCTGTCATGTTTTCATCAGCTGGGTTCTCTCGTATCGTCAAGAAACACTGCCTGTTCTACTTCCGCCTCCCTCGCGCTCTGTCGCGTTGCAGAGTTTGTTTGTTTTTTAACAGATTTCGCTGTTGTCTCCTCCCCCCGTCTGTCCTGAGGTTGTGATTGGCCAAATGACGCGCTCCACCAAAGATGTTTTATTGTCGAGAAGATGCATTGCTCTGTCTTGAAATCCAGTCAGGGGGAAATTATGCCGTCTGCCATGGGTCTTTCAAGTGAAGAAGACGAAAATAAGTTCCGGAACGCACCTTACTCTTAAAAAAAGTCCCGGTACTCTCAGGGTTAAATTTTAGAAGTGGTGGAACTGGGTTCCGGTGAGTTCCGGCCCACTTAAATCACTGATCGTACGCTAAACAACACTTCTACCAACAATACAGTCACATGAACACAATACAAATTTAAAAGCATATAAAATAAAAACCTATTGCTCAGTTAAAAACACATTGCTTTTAAAAACACACATTGCTCAATAAGACAATTCAATGCTCAATAAAAACACATATTGCACATTCCCACATACATCCAGTAGTAAATGAAACAACAATCAGACCAGAGCATCAGCAGCATCATGGAAAACTTACTATATACCTGCTTTATTTAACAATCTGATCGATGTGGGGATAAAATAATTTTTAAATCGGTTAAGTCTAAAAGCAGGGACTCTAAACCGTTTGCCAGATGGTAACAGTTCGTATTGTGAGTTCAGATTTACACTACTTTTATCTACACTACTGCAGATACATATACAGCATTCTCTGACTAGCCTTATCTAAGGATGCCAAATGTGCCTTATGTGCCTTACTTCATATGCCACTTTGCCTCTATACCAACATCAACTACCTCATACATATACTGTGTACATCAACTTATATGCTGCTGTGCCACTCTTTGCAAATGTCAACGCTAGAAACTTCAGTTTATTTTATAGATTTACGTTTTTATACTTTTCATACTACTATGCAAAAACTCAGGACAGTATTACACTTTTATTATTTCATTTTATGCTTATGTTCATTGGGTGTTTTAGTGTTTAGTGTTTCAGTGTTGGTGTAAATTTTCATACTTTTATACTATTATGAAAAAACTCAGGACAGTATCACACTTTTTTACTATTTTATGCTTATGTTTATTAAATGTTTTAGTGTTTAGTGTTTAGATGGTTACTGTTGCACCGAGGGACTGAGAGAAACGCAATTTCGGTCCTGTGTATGTCCTGTACATATTGCAGTTCTGACAATAAAGTTGACTTTGACTTTGACTTTGACACTGCTTGTTTCTTCGAAAATTAACAAGAAAAACACCTGAAACAATTACAAAGTACTTGTTTGCTCGAAATTATAGCAAAGGTGTGTCTCAATTGAACTTTTACTTAATAAATGCACTTTAATAGTCAAATTAGCTGCATTTTGTCAGGGCAATGCAGCTGGTTTGACTTGCTCCAAGCAGCAAGCAGAACAAAGGTGGGGGCACTGGGGGAATGGCAAGCCAATTGTATCATTGACAGCTGATGAAGATTCTCAGTCATCTAGGACATGGTAAATTAAAAAAAATTCAAGACAAAAACAATAAAGTACAAAGTAAAGTATAATAAAGAAAATCCAGTTGTTTTTGTCTTTAACTTTTTTTAATTTGTCATTATAACCATCCATCCATCCATCCATCCATTTTCGTCCGCTTATCCGGGGTTGGGTCGCGGGGGTAGCAGCCTAAGTAGGGAGGCCCAGACTTCCCTCTCCCCAGCCACTTGGAGCAGCTCCTCTGGGGGAATCCCAAGGCGTTCCCAGGCCAGCCGAGAAACATAGTCCCTCCAGCGTGTCCTGGGTCTTCCTCTGGGTCTCCTCCCGGTGGGACATGCCCGGAACACCTCACCAGGGAGGCGTCCAGGAGGCATCCTAACCAGATGCCCGAGCCACCTCAACTGGCTCCTCTCGATGTGGAGAAGCAGCGGCTCTACTCCGAGTCCCTCCCGGATGACTGAGCTTCTCACCCTATCTCTAAGGGAGAGTCCAGACACCCTGCGGAGAAAACTCATTTCAGCCGCTTGTATCCGAGATCTCGTTCTTTCGGTCACAACCCAAAGCTCATGACCATAGATGAGGGTGGGAACGTAGATCGATCGGTAAATTGAGAGCTTTGCCTTTCGACTCAGCTCTCTCTTCACCACGACAGACCGGTACAGCGCCCGCTTCACTGCGGATGCTGCACCTATCCGCCTATCGATCTCACGCTCCAGTTTTCCCTCATTCGTGAACAAGACCCCAAGATACTTAAACTCCTCCACTTGGGGCAGGACCTCCTCCCCGACCCGGAGAGGGCATGCTACCCTTTTCCGGCTCAAGACCATGGCCTCGGATTTGGAGGAACTGATCCTCATCCCGGCCGCATCACACTCGGCTGCAAACCGCTCCAGCGAAAGCTGTAGATCACGATCTGATGAAGCCAATAGGACCACATCATCTGCAAAAAACAGAGAAGCGATTCTAAGGCCACCAAAACGGATCCTCTCAACACCTTGGCTGCGCCTAGAAATTCTGTCCATAAAAGTTATGAACAGAATCGGTGACAAAGGGCAACCTTGGCGGAGTCCAACTCTCACTGGAAACGAGCCTGACTTACTGCCGGCAATGCGGACCAAGCTCTGACACCGGTCGTACAGGGACCTAACAGCCCATATCAATGGGCCTGGTACCCCATACTCCCGGAGTACCCCCCACAGAACCCCCCGAGGGACGCGGTCGAATGCCTTTTCCAAGTCCACAAAGCACATGTAAACTGGTTGGGCAAACTCCCACGCGCCCTCCAGGACCCTGCTGAGGGTGTAGAGCTGGTCCAGTGTTCCACGACCAGCACGAAAACCACACTGCTCCTCCTGAATCCGAGGTTCGACTATCCGACGGACCCTCCTCTCCAGAACCCCTGAATAGACCTTACCAGGGAGGCTTAAGAGTGTGATCCCCCTATAGTTGGAACACACCCTACGGTCCCCCTTTTTGAATAGGGGAACCACCACCCCAGTCTGCCAATCCAAGGGAACTGCCCCCGATGTCCACGCGATATTGCAGAGTTGCGTAAGCCAACACAACCCCACAACATCCAGAGCCCTAAGGAACTCCGGGCGAATCTCATCCACCCCTGGAGCCCTGCCACCGCGGAGCTTTTTAACCACCTACAAAGTACTTGTTTGCTCGAAATTTTAGCAAAGGTGTGTCTCAATTGAACTTTTACTTAATAAATGCACTTTAATAGTCAAATTAGCTGCATTTTGTCAGGGCAATGCAGCTGGTTTGACTTGCTCCAAGCAGCAAGCAGAACAAAGGTGGGGGCACTGGGGGAATGGCAAGCCAATTGTATCATTGACAACTGATGAAGATTCTCAGTCATCTAGGACATGGTAAATTAAAAAAAATTCAAGACAAAAACAATAAAGTACAAAGTAAAGTATAATAAAGAAAATCCAGTTGTTTTTGTCTTTAACTTTTTTTAATTTGTCATTATAACCATCCATCCATCCATCCATCCATTTTCGTCCGCTTATCCGGGGTTGGGTCGCGGGGGTAGCAGCCTAAGTAGGGAGGCCCAGACTTCCCTCTCCCCAGCCACTTGGAGCAGCTCCTCTGGGGGAATCCCAAGGCGTTCCCAGGCCAGCCGAGAAACATAGTCCCTCCAGCGTGTCCTGGGTCTTCCTCTGGGTCTCCTCCCGGTGGGACATGCCCGGAACACCTCACCAGGGAGGCGTCCAGGAGGCATCCTAACCAGATGCCCGAGCCACCTCAACTGGCTCCTCTCGATGTGGAGAAGCAGCGGCTCTACTCCGAGTCCCTCCCGGATGACTGAGCTTCTCACCCTATCTCTAAGGGAGAGTCCAGACACCCTGCGGAGAAAACTCATTTCAGCCGCTTGTATCCGAGATCTCGTTCTTTCGGTCACAACCCAAAGCTCATGACCATAGATGAGGGTGGGAACGTAGATCGATCGGTAAATTGAGAGCTTTGCCTTTCGACTCAGCTCTCTCTTCACCACGACAGACCGGTACAGCGCCCGCTTCACTGCGGATGCTGCACCTATCCGCCTATCGATCTCATGCTCCAGTTTTCCCTCATTCGTGAACAAGACCCCGAGATACTTAAACTCCTCCACTTGGGGCAGGACCTCCTCCCCGACCCGGAGAGGGCATGCTACCCTTTTCCGGCTCAAGACCATGGCCTCGGATTTGGAGGAACTGATCCTCATCCCGGCCGCATCACACTCGGCTGCAAACCGCTCCAGCGAAAGCTGTAGATCACGATCTGATGAAGCCAATAGGACCACATCATCTGCAAAAAACAGAGAAGCGATTCTAAGGCCACCAAAACGGATCCTCTCAACACCTTGGCTGCGCCTAGAAATTCTGTCCATAAAAGTTATGAACAGAATCGGTGACAAAGGGCAACCTTGGCGGAGTCCAACTCTCACTGGAAACGAGCCTGACTTACTGCCGGCAATGCGGACCAAGCTCTGACACCGGTCGTACAGGGACCTAACAGCCCATATCAATGGGCCTGGTACCCCATACTCCCGGAGTACCCCCCACAGAACCCCCCGAGGGACGCGGTCGAATGCCTTTTCCAAGTCCACAAAGCACATGTAAACTGGTTGGGCAAACTCCCACGCGCCCTCCAGGACCCTGCTGAGGGTGTAGAGCTGGTCCAGTGTTCCACGACCAGCACGAAAACCACACTGCTCCTCCTGAATCCGAGGTTCGACTATCCGACGGACCCTCCTCTCCAGAACCCCTGAATAGACCTTACCAGGGAGGCTTAAGAGTGTGATCCCCCTATAGTTGGAACACACCCTACGGTCCCCCTTTTTGAATAGGGGAACCACCACCCCAGTCTGCCAATCCAAGGGAACTGCCCCCGATGTCCACGCGATATTGCAGAGTCGCGTAAGCCAACACAACCCCACAACATCCAGAGCCCTAAGGAACTCAGGGCGAATCTCATCCACCCCTGGAGCCCTGCCACCGCGGAGCTTTTTAACCACCTCGGTGACCTCAGCACCAGAGATTGGAGAGCCCGACCCAAAGTCCCCAGGCTCCGCTTCCTCAGTGGAAGACGTGCCAGTAGGATTGAGGAGGTCTTCGAAGTATTCCGCCCACCGACTCACAACATCCCGAGTTGAGGTCAACAGCACGCCATCCCCACCATAAATGGTGTTGGTCGCATACCGCTTTCCCCCCCTGAGACGCCGGATGGTGGACCAGAATCGCCTCGAAGCCGTACGGAAGTCATTCTCCATGGCCTCTCCGAACTCCTCCCACGCCCGAGTTTTTGCCTCAGCAACCACCCGAGCCGCATGCCGCTTGGACTGTCGGTACCTATCTGCTGCTTCCGGGGTCCCACAGGCCAAAAAGGCCCAATAGGACTCCTTCTTCAGCATGACAGCATCCCTCACCGCCGGTGTCCACCACCGGGTTCGAGGGTTGCCACCACGACAGGCACCAACAACCTTGCGGCCACAACTCTGATAAGCTGCCTCGACAATAGAGGCGCGGAACATGGCCCACTCGGACTCAATGTCCCCCGCCTCCCTCGGAACGTGTTCAAAGCTCTCCCGGAGGTGGGAGTTAAAGCTCCGTCTTACGGGAGACTCTGCCAGACGTTCCCAGCAGACCCTCACAATACGTTTGGGTCTGCCAGGTCTGACCGGCATCCTCCCCCACCATCGGAGCCAACTCACCACCAGGTAGTGGTCAGTGGACAGCTCCGCCCCTCTCTTCACCCGAGTGTCCAGGACATGCGGCCGCAGATCAGATGAGACGACAACAAAGTCGATCATCGAACTGCGACCTAGGGTGTCCTGGTGCCAAGAGCACATATGTACACCCTTATGCCTAAACATGGTGTTCGTTATGGACAATCCATGATGAGCACCTCATTATAACCACGTTTACCTATTACTTGATGCAACAGCATGCCATACTGCTACTGCTACTGCTACTACTACTACTGCTACTACTATGCTGTTGCCATCTCGTGGCTGAAAATGGTTTATAAATATGGGAAAAATCCACAAATGTATCGCTTTGGCCTATAAGTCACAGGGCATGCAAATTATGCAAAAAATCGTGACTTATAGGACGAAAAACATGGTAGGTTTAGTCGAGAAGCTGTAAAGGATCAAATTGTTAATAGCAGATTAGTGATAAAGTTAACTGTAACAGTTTAATTCTGATTATTTAAGCCTTTTATTAATCATTAAAAGGCTAACTGACAGGTGAGTACAAGAATAGCAAAGAAAAGTCATGGAGGAACTTAAGGCGGATTGCTTTAAGTGAGGAGGTAGGTAGAACAGAAACATTTTGCACAACAGTGTACCTGGAATGGACTGGGCTTGGCAGACACATGGGATCACTCTGTCCTCTGTTTTAACACCACCCACAAAAAATGTCTGGTCACGTGAGCTTGGCATTACACAATACAGTACACAGTGCATGGTGACATTTGAGTGTGCTGACTGTCATTGTGTAGGTGACTTAAAGCTCCACTGACATGATTTTTTAACTTTTCAAAAAATGGCACAACATATATAAATATTAAGATTGACCCCTGACCGTTTTTGCTAAAATAATGTGAAATGAATGAAAATTCCTCTCAAAAATAGTTTAAAATTAGCGCCGTTTTTTTACACGGTAAATTCGGGTTTTTCCGGTCACGTGATTGTAACGTCAGATAAAGAACTTTGCTCCAACCGCACATTGAATACAATGGACAAAAATATAAACGCATCCGTCGAATTTAGCCATGTAAAACTATAGATATTAGCGATTTGGCTTCAGTTCGTGAAGAAGAAGTTATTTTGAGTGATAAACAACAAACAGCAATGTTTCTTTTTGCCGTGTTGCTTGTTTTATTTCAGGAGAGGTTGCACATACATGAAGTGAGCACCAGATGTCAGCAAAGCTACCGTGAACTCTTACAGAGCTCTGTAATGGAGAAATATATAAACGTATCCGTCGAATTCAGCCATTTAAAACTGTAGATATTAGCGATTTGGCTTCAGTTCGTGAAGAAGAAGTTATTTTGAGTGATAAACAACAAACAGCAATGTTTCTTTTTGCCGTGTTGCTTGTTTTTTTCTCAGGAGAGGTTGCACATTCATGAGGTGAGCACCAGATGTCAGCAAAGGGCCCACTTCATGAATGTGAAACCTCCCCTGAAAAAAAACAAGCAACACGGCAAAAAGAAACATTGCTGTTTGTTGTTTATCACTCAAAATAACTTCTTCTTCACGAACTGAAGCCAAATCGCTAATATCTACAGTTTTAAATGGCTGAATTCGACGGATACGTTTATATATTTCTCCATTACAGAGCTCTGTAAGAGTTCACGGTAGCTTTGCTGACATCTGGTGCTCACTTCATGTATGTGCAACCTCTCCTGAAATAAAACAAGCAACACGGCAAAAAGAAACATTGCTGTTTGTTGTTTATCACTCAAAATAACTTCTTCTTCACGAACTGAAGCCAAATCGCTAATATCTATAGTTTTACATGGCTAAATTCGACGGATGCGTTTATTCATTCATTCAACCTTTATTTAGTCAGGTAAATCTTTTGAACCTCATGGGCTCATTTACGAAAGCGACCTGCTAAAACTAAAGAACAATGAACAGTAA
>JBBPBX010002718.1:47569-74319 GCA_038048925.1 Garcialebias charrua | reverse complement strand
GTGTTTGAGTTCCAGTTAAACTTTCAGCTTCCCCGCTATCCCTGGCATGTCAATGAAAAATGTCCACCTATGGAGAGCATGTGCAAATGTAATTAGCAGAGAGAAAAAAACAAAAGGGAAGTAATTTATTCATACACAAAGCATTATGTTCTTTTTGTTAGGAAGATGCTTATAGTTATTCTTTTTAATTACCAGTACATTTACCACTTTTCTTTGCTTAAATTTTCAGTGGTGTTTGAGATGAACCTTGGATTTGTCCAGTCTGTGTGTACTTCTGTGCAGCTGGGTTTCAAACGCTGTGTCCGCACACAGACTAGATGACATCAGAGTAAACAGAGCAAGTCATTGCTGAGGAATGTGTGCGGCAAAAATCTAAATAATGAGGAAAAAGAAAAGAAAAACAGCAGGTGGAACAAAATGTAAGAAGGAGGGTTAAGAAGAAATTTGGCATGCTGCAAAGAAGGAAGTACAAGATGGGATGAGAAGCTGTAGGGGGATATTGAGGGAAAAACCCAGATCCTCTCAATAGAGAAATGAGATAAGAAATATGCAGAAAACAAACTGAGTGACATGGATACTGGACAAAAGAGTAACAAGGCTAGAAGACTAAAACAGTCGTTACAGTATTCAGGGGAAAAAACAAGAGTAACCAGGGAGGCTGACAAAGGCTGGGGAGTCAGAGGACATTCAGGAAGGTTCCCTCGGCCTGCAGGCACAAGGAGGGGTGAGGCAGCCAGAAAAAATGGCAAAAAGACAAAGGAGGTTCTTTGAGGGAAAGAGGTAATGGGAGGAAAGACAGATTATTCATTTCTAGTGCCTACAAGAAACTTCAAAGATTTTGTGAGGCCTTGGCGGAGAGACAGGTCATGGTTCTGTAATCCAGCAAGAGGTTACAGGGGTCTGCAACACCATTCCTTGGTGCTGCTGAAACTAATTTAGCCAGCAAGCCCCAAATAATTCCCTGAGGAGCCAGGTTGTAACTAGAGGAGCTGTGAGTGACAAAATGCAGGAAACTGCCTGCAGAGACATGCTCAGACACACATAAAGAAGAATATTTACTGGCTGTCATTACAATGTTTAATTAGATTTCTCAATGAACCCCAGGAAGAACCAAAATACTAAAATAAGGAACGTATCAACATATTTATGGTATTTACAATATATACAGTGTTTACAAGGGTGACTTGAAAGCAGGGGCGGCCTGCCAATAGGGGGCGCTAGGGGGCCGCCCCACTGGAACTTCTGGAGCTATTCACCATTTTACATTGAAGACTTAAAAAAATGTAATAAAAAGGAAATAATAAAATAAAAATATTTCGAAATATATGCATATATGTTTTTAGCTGTGTAGGATAAATATTTTATGAGTAAAGAGCAGTGGCGGCTCTTAAATGGGGGGTTCCGCAGGGGTCCATCCTGGGTCCTCTCTTGTTCTCCTTATACCTGCTGCCACTCGGTGCTATTTTCCGGAAACACAATATACCTTTCCACTTCTACGCTGATGACTGTCAAATCTACTTCCCCCTAAGACAAAATGGTACAGGCTCTATTCAACCTCTGCTCGACTGCCTGGCTGACATCAGGGACTGGATGGCTTTAAATTTCTTAAGCTTCAATGATAAGAAGTCTGAAGCCATATTGTTCCTTCCCAATGACACAACCTCAAACCACTGCATTGACCTGTCTGCTCTACCCCTGTCCGAAAAACAAAAAGTCAAAAATCTGGGAGTGATAATGGATCCTTCCATGAAACTCAACAGTCATGTAAACATGATCGTCAAATCCTGTTTTTTCCAGCTGAGGCGTCTGTCTAAGCTGAAGCCCATATTATCCAAAAAGCACCTGGAGACAGTGATTCACGCATTCATTACATCTAGGCTTGATTACTGCAATTCACTTCTGTTTGGCGTCAGTCAAGCCACCATTGCACGATTACAACTGGTTCAGAACGCAGCTGCCCGATTTTTAACCAGCACACGCAAAAGAGAGCACATTACACCAGTCTTGGCCTCCCTTCATACCTGTCAAGTTTTGGATTTAAAAATAAGGGAAATTTTCTGCCGGGTACGCCGAGCCATCCCACTAGCCCAGGGATCTACAACCTTTATGATCAAAAGAGCCATTTCTGCCCCTTTGTTCACTAAATTAAACGTTTCCGGAGCCACAATACCTGCTACAACTGGGATTCTCAACTGGTGGCCCACAGACCACTTTAAGTTTGTTAGAGGACAATTTTCTGACCTGTAGTTTTCTGGCCATTGTAAAGCTGAAAATATCTAATGATTTGTTGATATTTTTACATTTTAGACTAAAAAAGACCAGATTATCATAAAGAAGGAAAAATAATGTGATCTTTCCCAATTAAAAAATAAAATAATGAACTATGTAGGTCTAGGTAAATTATTTTAATTGTGGAAAAATTAAATATCCTACTTCGAATAAATAAAGTTAACTTGTGTTTTACTCCTTCTATTAGTTCTAGTATTCACACATTTGCAAAGGAAATGACAGGAAAAACTGCTAAAACTAGCCCTTTTGTTGTTATAAGAACAAATAAAATTCAGTTTAAAGTTAGTTTTGATCAAAGCTTGGAAGAGCCACTGCTGAGGGACCAAAGAGCCGCATGTGGCTCCAGAGCCACAGGTTGCAGACCCCTGCACTAGCCCAACAAAGTCCAGGACCCCTTACATTTTAAGACAGGTTTACAAGAAATCTAAAATAACTACCTATCAGCCTCTTTCAAACCAGTTATGTGATCACAATCTGACAGGCTTACCTTTGTGCTTGACGGATTTTTCATGCTGACGGACATCATTCCTTCCCCCATGAGAGAGAGACACTAAAGTCGCGGTTACAAATCTTAAAAAACGCGTAATAAACTTTAGGAAAGTAAATTCGCTGTCCCATTTTTCAACATATTTACACGAAGTCTTAACTTTTTTGGCAGGGACGCGTCCTCTCTCGTTAATTCTCGTTACATCCATCTCTCTGTTTTTCCGGGTTTGTTCCTGACCGCGCCGGCAGTAACATCGCGAGAACTGCCACCGAGGCGACTGTAGGTGGCAGTTCTCGCGAGGCTAGTGACAGAGGCACCGGAATGTTTTTTTTTTTTTTTTAAATAATATTATAATACGGGAGATTTCCGGGAAAATAATAATTCGGGATCACGACGGGAAAGAGGGGTAAAATACGGTAGTTTCCCGGCCAAAACGGGAGACTTGACAGATATGCCTCCCTTCACTGGCTACCGGTTCATCTTCGAATCCAATTCAAAATTCTCATGTATGTCTACAAATCGCTGAACAGTCTCGCCCCCGCCTATCTCTCGGATCTGATACACCCATATGTCCCTCCACGTGCTTTGAGGTCAGAGGATCAGGTACTCTTAATAGTTCCAGAAACTCGCCTTAAGCGCAGGGGTGACAGGGCGTTCTCTGTAGCAGGCCCAAGACTCTGGAACGAGTTACCGCTGCTCATCAAACAGGCCCCCTCCCTCTCGGTTTTCAAATCCCGGTTAAAAACTCACTACTACTCCATTGCTTTCAATGCCAGCTGATTTGTATTGGATCGTTTGATTTATGATCTGCAATGTTTTTATGTTTTTCGTGTTGTACTTCATTGTCTGTGTTGCCTGTTGCGTGTTTGTTTGTCCAGCACTTTGGTGTGGACTTGTTCCTGTTTAAAGTGCTTTATAAATAAAATGGTATGGTATGGTATGGTAATGATGAGCTATATTGTTTGTTTCAAAAAAAGTTTTCTGATTGGTGATGTATTTCTGGTCCTGGGGCGCACAAATCTTATCCATAGGCTCTTGTTAAAAATGGCGCATGAGCAGTTATTCCACAATGTTACAAAAGAATGGGAAGATGCTAGGCGCAGATTTCTGCGCCCTGGGAACGTCCAACGTGAGCTGTACCCATCGCTCATGTGCTTCAGATCTTTTTTTTTTGTCTGGGAAATGAGTGGACTCAAGCAGGTGGGCTCAGGTAGGTTTTAAATCATTGAAAGCCCTTTATCTAATGCCTATTTGCGATTTCTAACTGATGTGCCTCTCAACTTTTAGAAGTCTGTTTGTGAAAAAGCCTTGAGCTGACTGTTCATTCTAAAAGTGGCAAATGGTGAGTTTGTTTCTGGAGCTAGCATGCTAATGCTAGTCTTTATCTAATGCTTATATTATTTTATTACCATTCCTGACTGATATGCCTCTCAACATTTAGATGGCTCTGTTTGTGGAAAAACCTTCAGCTGACTGCAAGTGGGATCTGGTGAGTTTCTTTTTTCTTTGTTTGTTTGTGGAGTTAGCATGCTAGCGCTAGCCTCCAGGTTATTGTATTGGACTCTGATGGCTACATTTATTTCAATTTGCTTACAAAAAATATCAAACATTAATTCATTCAACCTTTATTTAGTCAGGTAAATCTCATTGAGCCTCAAGGGCTCATTTACAAAAGCGACCTGCTACAAACTAAAGAATGATGAACAGCAATGGTAGAATTTCCTTAAACAACAAACAACAGAAAAAAAAAACGTAGGAGAGAAATAGAAAGTGAAATGCAAAGTATCAAAACTAGCAAAACACCACAAGGTAGATGTACAAAATCAAAAACAGGAACATATCTGCAATGGTTTTTGCCAGGTTTCCAAAAGATTTTTAAAACCATTTAGGGAGGTCAGGGCCGAGAGCTTCAAATCTTTTTGTAAGATATTCCAGGAAGCAGGAGCAATGTTAATAATTGTATATACTAAATGTCACTGGTGGTGTTTTATTATTTCTTAAAGCTCCCCTGATATCATCTTTGAACTTTCCATAAAATGGCACAACATATATATATTTTAAGATTGAACTATGATCGTTTTTGCTAAAACAATGTTAAATGAATGAAAATTCCTCTCAAAAATAGTTTAAAATTAGCGCCGTTTTTTTACACGGTAAATCCGGGTTTTTCCGGTCACGTGATTGTGACGTCAGATCGAGACTCTGCTCCAACGCGCACATTGAATACAATGGAGAAAGATACAAACGCATCCGTCGAATTTAGCCATTTAAAACTTTAGATTTTAGCGATTTGGCTTCAGTTCGTGAAGAAGAAGTTATTTTGAGTGATCAACAACAAACAGCATGGTTTCTTTTGTCCGTGTTGCTTTTTTTTCAGGAGAGGTTTCACATTCATGAAGTGAGCACCAGGTGTCAGCAAAGCAGAGCACTCTACAGTGCTCTGTAAGAGTTATCACGATAGCTTTGCTGACACCTGGTGCTCACTTCATGAATGTGAAACCTCTCCTGAAAAAAAAGCAACACGGACAAAAGAAACCATGCTGTTTGTTGTTGATCACTCAAAATAACTTCTTCTTCACGAACTGAAGCCAAATCGCTAAAATCTAAAGTTTTAAATGGCTAAATTCGACGGATGCGTTTGTATCTTTCTCCATTGTATTCAATGTGCGCGTTGGAGCAGAGTCTCGATCTGACGTCACAATCACGTGACCGGAAAAACCCGGATTTACCGTGTAAAAAAACGGCGCTAATTTTAAACTATTTTTGAGAGGAATTTTCATTCATTTAACATTGTTTTAGCAAAAACTATCATAGTTCAATCTTAAAATATATATATGTTGTGCCATTTTATGGAAAGTTCAAAGATGATGTCAGGGGAGCTTTAACACTGTATTTATCTGGAGAATGAAAGCAAAGCCTCTTGCAAGTAACTAGCTCCTATTAACATTGAAACATTTAAGGCACATTTATATGGTGAAATGTTATATATTCTAAGGTGCATTAGGCCCTTTAATATTTGGAATATTTAAAAAAAAAACGGTACTAAAAAAAAGAGCTTGATTCTATTTATATTATGAACTTGTATTACTATAATAATGATATGATAGAAGTGGTCCAAAAATTGAAAAGTGGAAGAAGCCCACTCCCATTCTCTCTTCACACCAATGCCTCAAACAAGGTGAAGATGAACCATGTTTTATTAATGATAGTTGTATACAAATGGATACACCTGATATATACAAAGAAATTCATGATCAAACTTACTTTACTTTCTTAGCCCCCTGCTTTTTGATCTAGCCATAGAGCCCCTCGCCATTGCACTACGAACCAGTAAGGAGATATCCGGCATCTGGAGAAATGACATGGAACATAAGGTGTCGCTTTACGCTGATGACCTTTTACTTTTTATTTCCAAGCCATCAACTTCACTGCCTTTTGCCCTCAACTTGTTTACCCAATTCGGCCAGATCTCCGGGTATAAATTGAACCTTACCAAAAGTGAGCTTTTCCCTTTAAGTAATAAAGTAAATATCTCAGACTTTACTAATTTGCCGTTCAGAATTGAAAGACAAAAAATTACATATCTGGGTGTCACAGTGACAAAAAAACATAAAAACTTGTTCAAAGAAAATCTGACTCCACTGTTGAACCAAGTGAAAAGATCCCTCACAAAATGGACGCCACTTTCCATGTCCTTGGTAGGACGTATAAACTCAATTAAAATGACTATACTACCCAAATTTTTATATGTTTTTCAGGCACTACCTATTTTTATTCCTAATATATTTTTCAACGAGCTGGATTCAATTTTTTCATCCTACATATGGAGGAATAAACGTCCAAGGCTTAATAAGATGAATCTTCAAAAACCTAAAGAGGAGGGGGGTTTTGGTCTTCCTAACTTTCGGTTTTATTATTGGGCTGCTAACCTCAGATGCTTAGTGCACTGGTATTTTTACCATAACCTGAGTAATTCCCCTGATTGGGTGACTATGGAATTACACAACAACAATAATATATCTCTACCAGCTATGCTTTGTGCTCCACTTTCACTCTCCTCACCCAACTCCATTTTGAATCCTGTAGTGAAACATTCACTAAAAATATGGGGCCAGTTTAGAAAACATTTTAAACTTAAGGATTTTTCCCCTCTAAGCCCCATTGCACTTAACCATTTGTTTAAACCATCTCTTCAGGATGGGGTGTTTCTGGGATGGCACAGGAGCGGTCTTACTCATTTTAAGGACCTTTTCATTGAGAAGAAATTGGCATCATTTGAACAACTTAGCAATAAGTATGGTCTACCACAATCCCATTTTTTCAGATATTTACAAACCAGACATTTTATTCAATCACATTTTTCAGGCTCAGTTTCTCTACCAGAGCCTACACTGTTGGAAACCATCTTACAATTGAACCCGACCCGTAAAGGGCTTATTTCACGGCTTTACAATCTAATGTTGAACATGATGGAGACCTCCTCACCCAAACTTAAAGCTGTATGGGAGGAGGACCTGGGCATGACCATTCCAGATGAAACATGGGCTTCTATACTTAAACTTGTTAACACAACATCTCTATGTGCACGCCATTGTCTTATTCAGTTTAAAGTGGTACACAGAGCCCACTTCTCCAAAAGCAAACTGTCTCGTATTTATCCAGAAATCACCCCATACTGTGACAAATGCAAAACTGCTGAGGCCACACTGGTTCATATGTACTGGTCCTGTCCCAGCCTTGGTCAGTTTTGGACGGATGTTTTTAAAACCCTGTCCACAATCTTCAGAGTAGAAGTAACACCTAGCCCTCTCCTTGCTCTGTTTGGTATCAGTGGTGAAGAGTTACCTCTATCAGCCTCCAAAAGACAAGCACTGGCTTTTTGTTCCTTGTTAGCAAGGCGTGCAATTCTAATAAGATGGAAGGGTGCTGCCCTTCCAACTCATAAACAGTGGTTATATGACCTTTTGTCATGCTTGAAACTAGAAAAAATAAGGTGTTCTCTTCAGCACTCTACTGAGAAATTTAATAAAATATGGGGGCCTTTTCTTGATACATTCCAAAATATACAATAATATTTCAGGTGAATTCTTTGTTTTATTTTTTTGTGCTCTCTGTTTTTGTCAGGTTTAAAGATGTAGTGTATGGACATAGGGCAGTGACCTGGATAGGAGTGAATGGGATTAATTTTTAAATAATTTTTGTTTGTGTTTATGTATGTTGTTTAAACAGACCATACGTACAACATTTTTTGTACCCACACTTTCTTATTTGTATGTATAAAAGGAAAAAACTTTAATAAAAAAACAGTGATTAAAAATGAGAGTTGTATAAAAACTTACTTTACAGTATACAAACATATGCATACTGCTACACATCTTCAAAAAAATTAAACAGTTTATACTGTATATGATGTATTCAAGTAATTTCAAAAGGTAGTTAGGATATGTTTATGTTTATTAAATTAGTTCATTTTTTTTACAAAAGAAACAATACAAGACAATCTCATAAATGATTGTGTACAAAATGTAAAAAAATGAAAGGTAGCAGAAAGAAGAATAAATCTTATTATATCTGCCCCTTACTTCCAACAATCAGATTAAACAACAATAATCAACCATGTAAACAATAATAATCTTCAACCAACTTTTTCCAACAATCAGATTAAACAATAATAATCTTCAGCCAACAGTACAAAATGACTAACTCTTTCTAATTTTCTAACTAATACAATACACATTACGCTATTTCATATATTTTTTTAACACATTTGTTTTGATCATTTTTTTAAATGTAAACATTGACTTGGCATTTTTAACTACATTCTCCAAGCCATTCCATAATCTAATTCCCTGAATTGAGGTAGAACGTCCCTTCAAACTGGTTCTGAATTGTGGTTTTACAAACAACTCTGTCCCCTTAAGATTATAACAACTTTGTCTTTTAACAAAGTGCATTTGGATATTTAAAGGTAATGCATTATTTTGAGCTCTATACATAACTGATAAAATATTATAGTCTACCAAATCATGGAACTTCAATAACTTTAGTTGATAAAATAATGTACTTGATGGATGACGGTAATGCTTTCTAGTGATAATTCTTACAGCTCTTTTCTGTAATACAAAAATAGGCTTTGTGATTGTTTTACACGCATTCCCCCAAACATCAATACAATAGATTAAGTGTGGAACAATGATTGTGTTATACAACAAATACAGAGCTTTATCATTCAATAGGTCTCTGACTTTGTACAGTACTGCTATCGATTTAGCTATTTTTATTCTTACAGAATTTATGTGTTGTTTCCATGTCAGTTTGTCATCAATGATAACACCCAAAAACTTCACCTCACTCACTCTACAAATCTCAACATCCTCAATTTTGAGTGGAACATCAACAGTTTTCTTTTTATTACCGAATATCATGTAATTAGTTTTTTCTAGATTTAATGATAATTTATTTATTTTAAACCAAGTTTGTATCTTGACAAATTCTGTCTTTATCAATTCCAACATTTGTTCTATATCTTCCCCTAAACAGAAAAAAGTGGTATCATCAGCAAAAAGTACACATTTAAGGAGTCCTGACACATTTACCAAGTCATTCACATATAAAATAAAAAGCTTTGGTCCAAGTACAGAGCCTTGGGGAACTCCACATGTGATATTACAGAGGTCAGATCTTACATCATTTATTTGTACAAATTGTTTTCTATCTTTTAAGTAGCTAGATACCCACTGTAATGCTGGTCCTCTAATACCATATTTGTTCAGTTTTTCTAGGAGAATGGTGTGATCAATAGTATCGAATGCTTTTTTTAAATCAACAAAAATACTGATACAATATTGTTTTTGATCGACAGCAGTAGTTATTTGTTCCATTAATTCCATGAGAGCCATTGATGTAGAGTTTTTTTATCTAAACCCATACTGACTGTTGCTTAGAATATTTTGTTTATCTATAAATTGGTCTAGTCTGTTTACAAATAGTTTTTCAAGAATTTTTGAAAACTGTGGTAACAAGGATATAGGTCTATAATTGTTGAATACACATTTATCACCATTTTTAAAAAGAGGAACGACCTTAGCTACTTTCATATTATCTGGAAATATTCCTGTTGAAAATGATAAGTTACATATGTATGTGAACGGCTCAATAACATGGCTCATTATGTCCTTCACAAACATCATATCCATGTCCACCCAGTCTTTCGATCTCTTGTCTGTAAGATGTTTTACTACATTCATTATTTCCTCTTTGTTAGTTCCATTTAGAAAAATACTATTTGCACAACCTGTAATTGAGTGGATCACATTTTTATCTACTTTTGGTATCTTAGCTGCAAGGCTTGATCCAACATTCACAAAATATTGATTAAATCCATTTACAATTTCATTTTCATCATGAATTTCATCGTTGTCTTTTACAAAATATTTTGAAATACCAGATTTTGCTTTATGATTGGTGCAGATTTATGTTTATGTTTATTAACATATGATGCAAAATTCTAAAGATACAATATTTGTTCCCATTTATTTACCACTGTACATGACCCATGTACCGCTGGTGAACTCAGATCATAAAACTTTTAACTCCTTTTGGCAGACTAAGCATGTCTATGGATGAGCTTCATGAGGAATGTATGACGGCAACACCTCACCACAGAAGCTCAGGACAAAGTGGTAGTCCAAGGAAACAGCAGAGAGGTGGATCAAGTCTTAAGGCAGCTGACCTCCCCAACAGCCAGTTGTTGTATCCTTTGTCTTCATCCCATCTTCCACTGGATTCGTGGAAATGATTTCTCTCATGAAAAATAAGTGGACTGATGTGTGAAACAAATGTTCTTCTGAACTAATTAGAAATGAGCTCATTGTCAATCTAAATGATAAAATGTCTTGCTCAGAGTTTTACTCTTAGGCTCTGAAAAACAAACCACTCCTTACTGCAGCACGAGATCTACACAAATACAAATGGAAGAAATTGCCTCCATGATTATCTAAATTATTAGGATTTTTTGTAGCTTTGTAAAGTTTTAAAGTTTTGCAATTTTTATTATTAATAAAAATTACAAAACTACAGGCATTAACAATCTGCTCACAGACTCATGTTTGTGCTGCTGTTCGGCATATTTTTGTACTACTAGTGCTTAGTGTATATTTAGTTATCAACAAAGTCCATGCTCAGTGTCATTTTTAGTTATCATTTTTCTTAGTTCATATCTTGGTTCTTATTACAGTTTTTCTTTTACATTTTATTGCTGGGTGTAACTGGGACCCATCCATCCATTCATCCATCCATTTTCTTCCGCTTATCCGGGGTCGGCTCGCGGGGGTAGCAGCCTAAGTAGGGAGGCCCAGACTTCCCTCTCCCCAGCCACTTGGAGCAGCTCCTCTGGGGGAATCCCAAGGCGTTCCCAGGCCAGCCGAGAAACATAGTCCCTCCAGCGTGTCCTGGGTCTTCCTCTGGGTCTCCTCCCGGTGGGACATGCCCGGAACACCTCACCAGGGAGGCGTCCAGGAGGCATCCTAACCAGATGCCCGAGCAACCTCAACTGGCTCCTCTCAATGTGGAGAAGCAGCGGGACCCTGTGTACATAATTTAGTTCCACCACATGTGGTGCGAACAACAATAAACTTTGAATACTACAAAAAAGAGCAATAATAATCCATAAGCCAAGGGTTTAGTACCATTTTTTTTATATACGTTTTAAAGAAGTATTTGGACACCCAGCTAACAAACCATTGCAATAGTCCAGTCTAGACATGACAAATGCATGAACTAGTATTTCTGCATCATTTTTAGATAAGAGGGTTCTAATTTTAGTGATATTACGCAGGTGGAAGAAGGTGGTTCTAGTAACGTTTTTAATGTGGGGGATAAAAGACATGTCCTGATCAAAAATAACACCAAGATTTTTAATATTAGAACTGGAGGCCAGATTAATGCCATCTAAGCAGGGTGAAAGACTGAAAAAAATCATTCCTAAGATGCTCAGCTCCAAAAACTAAAACCTCAGTCTTGTCTGTGTTCAAAATCAGAAGATTTAGGGTCATCTGGTTTTTTTTTTTGCCTTTAAAACATGGTCTAAGTAGCTGATTGGATTTATTCATGGACAAATATAATTGTGTATCAAATTTAAAAAGAAGTGTGGTTTTTCTCATCTGAGGTAGTACCTTTTTTATGACCACTAGATGACACCCCCATCCCATGAAAAAAAAAAGACCAGCCACCACTGCTTGAAAGGAAACAGGTGAGTACGGTATCTGTGGAAGCAGAAAGCAGATGGTTAGGGTTCCCTTATCAGTCAGGTTCACTCAGTGCAACATATGACTATGGGAATTGCGCCCCCGTGCGGTTACCTGAAGTAATACAATCACGCCTTTACGGCAGGTGGGCATCAGCGTCACCACAGAGGCCCCGCCTTCTTGGTATAAAGACGCGTGCGCCCATCTCACTTCATTTTTGGGCCCTTCACCTCGCTTACACATGAACTTCGTGGGACTTCACTGTAGCTACATTGCTCTATCTGAGGTGAGCTTGCTCCTGACTCTGAGCGCACAGAGAAATTCCCTGCGTGTGGCTGGGCTAGCGAAAGCTAGTCCAGCGTCTTTTATTTAACCTCAAGGTTTTTTCTTCTCTCTTTGCATATGGCTTCGCTCGACGGCGCTAACTGCGTCACACCGCTACCCCGCTAACGAGTAACGGGCTAGCCAGCGAAAGCGATGCGACGAAGGAGACGTCTTTGGACAATGTTAGCACGGCTAACAAGCTCGACTTTCTCAGCCATGGCGCCCGAGAAAGGGAAGCGAAAAGCGACAAACGCTAAGAGAACCAGCAGGCCAGTGAGCCCTAGCTCCCGAGCCTGCCCCAGCGGCTGCGGCTACTCCCTCTCGGCGACGGACAACCACGAGAACTGTCCCGTCTGCCTGGGGATGTTGCACGCTGCAACAGCGCTGAAATCCCCCGACTCCTGCCCGCATTGCAGCCAGATGACCGAGTCTGTGAGGAAGCAACGCGAGGACATTGTGCACAAGGCCATGGGCGGCGCCGCACCAACACGGGACACGGACCTCACAGAGCAGCTCACACCCACACTGGAGCTCGAGAACATTGATCTGGAGGACAATGGATAGCAAAGGTGGGCGCCAGACCGCTAGGGAGCGCTAATGCGCTAATCCGCTTATAGCGTACCTAAACAATTTATCAGCGTTACAGCGGTTTGACTAACTTTTATAATTCATAAGCGGATTTGCACTATTTTTATTTAAAATGCAGTACCGTTAATAACTAATTATCTATCAGTAAAAACGAAAAAACTTATTTACAGGCCCGGACGACTGCTAACAGACCATATCCTGTCAGCGCCGGATGTGGTCCGTGACAAAAAAGCGTCCCCTCAGTCTCTTTGCTAGAGCGAGCGCTCTCAGTTAGCAGCCAGTGTGTTACTCTGCAGCCTTATTGCTTGTTTTCGAAGAGTCAGACGAAGAGTTTTTAACATGGAGGGTGAACTTATGGATGTTTCTCAGCGGCCTACGCGACGCGTCTGGATTTTAAAAAGTATTTCGCCAATTGCCCTCTTCAAAATGGCGGCCGCGACGGCCACAGAAGATAAGGACTTTCCATGAAAACACGGTAAAAACAATTATTTCTTTGCTGAGAAAAATATATTTCTTAGCTGACTTTATAGCACAAGGTTTTTCTGAGCTTAAAAAAAAAGTATTTCACCATTTGCGGCCGCCATTTTGAAGAGAGAAAATGCAAAATACTTTTTAAAATCCAGCAGATTTGACCATTTGAACCGGTTAAGCTCAGAAAAACCTTGTGCTATAAAGTCAGTGACTTTATAGCACAAGGTTTTTCTGAGCTTTTGCCCTCTTCAAAATTGCGGTTAGCGTGTTAGCATTAGCATCCGCTAGCATTGCTAATACATAAGTGCTTTTGAAATTGCGGACCTAAATAAATCAATAAGTGCTTTAGAAACAGTGGAACTATTTTTTGGATTAGCGTTGCCTAACACTGATGGATAGGTCGAATGGGGGGACAGTATGGACATGGCAGCACCCGTCGGGGACTTGACGGCTGAGTTTGACACACAATGCCTAATAAATGCAGACGAACTCGCGCTAACGGCCTAGGGGAGATTTCGGACGAAGAAGTCGACAACGAGGACAAAGGGGAAGATGAAGAATTCCCCCAGAACCCGATGGCAGCTCTGCCAGAGAAAGACGCGTCCATCCCCGCCTTGTTCGACTTGTGTCGCAAAGCGGTGGATACGCTGCAGATTGCCTGGCCTGAACCCCCACCTCGCCGACAGGTTACGAGGTTGGTGGGCACATACTTCTACGCGAAGCAGCAGCCGGCCATGAGACACAGGATGCCAATTTTCCCTGATTTTCTCACTGAGCTCACTCGTACCTGGGCCGAACCCAGAGCTCCCATGCTTCTGCCGCTCTCTCAGTTCTTCGACGTCGCCGGAATGGAGGCAGCATGAACCGCCAACGTCACGCAGATGGAGGACACACTGGCGGCTCACTTGGCCCCGAGGACGTCGGGCGCAAAACCAACCCTGCCCAGCAAAGCCTGCAGTGCTTCGGCTGCACAGCTCGACAAATGCTACCGGGCTCAGGGTCTTGCGGCCCGTGCATTAAATGCCTCAGCCTTGATGCAGGCGTAGTTGGCAGAGAAGCTCTAGGAGCTTCAGCTAACCACAAACAAAAAGCAGGCGACTGACATCCTGGAGAAGGCCCGTAGGGCGATTGATTTTGTGCTCTACATGTTGGGGACAGCGGCCATAGCTCAAGGGAGATGCATGGCTGAAGTGGCCATCTCCCAATGCCACCTGTGGCTCACTCTGACGGACCTGCCAGAAGGCCAACGTTACCCCTTTCTTCACCACCCGATAGAGCCCACGGGACTCTTCGGGGGGCTCTGGAACGCATCCAGAGCAGGCTGGAGCAACAAAGGAAGCAGGCTGAAGCGCTTTGTGAGGGGATGCCGAGAAAGGCTTTCGCCCCTGCCCAGAGACACCAGCGGGAGCAGACCCGCGCAGTCTCGTCACTGCTCAGCCACACGCCGCCCCCCGTAGAAAAGGCCAGCTTACGACGGGGAGCAGCGGCAGAGACCGGCAGCAGGTCCATCTCAGGCCGGTCAGTCCTGAAGCAGGAACAGGTTTGTTCCTCGCCAAGCAGCTCCACCGAGAACTTCCTCAGCGAACTGGGATGGGAGACAGAAGCGGGCCTGATGAAGCGGGTCCGATCCATAGTTTTGCAGGTTTGACCGCCCACGGGATATGGGAACAAATACATTTAATCCCAGACTTTATTTGTAAAAAACTACGAAAAGCTGGTGATGTTCGTGTGTGCTCAAAACAAAATGTTTCTGACATGTGTGTAATAAAGACAAATTTTTGTTCTTCTAAACACAAAAATAAAGTACGAAAAGCACAAACTTCCCTGATTCTTGACACAAAAAAAACCAAAACAAAAAAAACAGGGACAACAACAACAACCCATTTTTATGAAAACAGTCACGATAAAGGGAGGAGGCAAGCACCCCTACTTCCTCGTGCACCACAGGGTGTCAGGTCAGACAATGAACCACAGTGGGACGTCTGGAGTCTGTCTGGAGCACACAGACTTCACGGCGTCCACGTACGAGCAGGTCAGTTTGCTCAGAGACGAGCGAAGAGGGTCAACTGCTCCCTTGCCCGCACCCACGAGGCGTAGGTAGCCCGAAAAAAACATGCCTCTGAGGCCCTCAGTGCACGCACAGGCCTGGGAGGCATGTCTACCAAACACGTGGGTCATGTCAACAGTGCGTCAAGGGCTCCGCCTACAGTTCCGCAAGTGGCCTCCTCCGTTCACAGGGGTGCTAAAGTCAGATATAAACCCAGAACGTGCACACATCTTGAGGGAGGAAATAAAAGTAATGTTGCAGAAAGGTGTGATCCGTGTCGTCCCAAAACGAGAAATAAACACTGGCCACTTCAGCAAATACTTCCTCGTGCCCAAACGGGACCGATCCTTGAGACTGATTCTGGATCTCAGGGCTTTGAACAAGAGAACAACAACTTACAGGTTCAAAATGCTTACGCTGAGACAAGTACTCCAGTCTGTGAGACCAGGAGACCACTGGACCACTGGATCTCCAAGAGGCCTACTTCCATGTAGACATTTGGAAGAGACACAGAAAATATCTACGCTTTGCATTCAATTTTTTTTCGGTTTTTAATCCTTTCGGATTAAAAACCACTCCACACTGTTTCACAAAGTGCCTGGACGAAGCGTTAACCCCCCTCAGGGGTCAGGGGGTCCGAATTTTGAATTATTTGGATGACCTTCTGATTCTCGCCAGCAACAGAACACAGGCCCAGCTGCACACACACATGGTGATGACGCACCTGGAGGCTCTGGGCTCCATTTTAAATCTGCAGAAAAGCAATCTGACCCCATCACATATTACTATATTTCTGGGCGTACAAATCAACACCATCTTGTACAGAGCAAGGCTTTCAGAGGAGCGGGTTTCTTCGATACGCCTCTGTCTGACACGCTTTCAGCTGGGTCAGAGAGTGTCCTTCAAGCTCTGCCAACGCCTCTTGGGCTTACTGGAAGCCGCCATCCCCTGCGTGCCCCAAGCATTGCTGAAAATGCGGTCTCTGCAAATATGGCTAAACAAACAAAAGTGCCCTGCCCTCCTCAGGCGAGCAGGAAGGATTTTGATCAGCCAAGAGTGTCTGACAGCCCTGGAACCCTGGAGGGACCCCTCAGTGCTCACTGCAGGCATCCCGCTTGAACGGGTCCTGTCTCGTGTGATAATCATGACAGACGCTTCATTGGGGGGATGGGAAGCAGTTTGCAGGAACCAGAATGCCCAAGGTCTCTGGGGAAAACAGGATGCAAAGCTCCACATCAACTTTCTGGAATTAAAAGCTGTTTATCTGTCAATAAAGCTCTTTTAGAAAAAGGGGCTGATTGCAAAACAGCATATCCTCATAAAATCGGACAGCAGAACAGCAGTGTCCTACATCAACAGGGAGGGGGGGCGAGTTCACGGGCCCTCCTCGGCCTGACACACAGGCTATTCACGTGGTGTGGCCCCAGAATTTTGTCACTGAGAGTGACACACATTCCGGGAGAGCTAAACTACGGGGCAGATGCCCTCTCAAGAGGACCACTACTGGCCTCAGAATGGAGACTGAACCCACGGATAGCGGACAAGGTCTAGTCACGATTCGGGTGGGCATCCATCGATCTGTTTGTGTGCAAAACCAGCTCGCATTGCGCTCTGTACTTCTCACTGAAGGAAACAGATGCAACAATGGCGAGGGATGCCCTGGCCCACGACTGGCCAGCATGGGTGCTGTATTATGCGTTTCCACCTGTCCCTTTAATCCAGGTGATGCTGGAACGTGTACGCAGGGGAGCCCTCTCCCTAATATTAATAGCCCCCAGGTGGCCACAGAAACCGTGGTTCCCAGAAATAATCTCATTGTTGTCAGGGACTGCAGCTGCCTCCCCACAGGGACCTGCTGACTCAAGCCCACGGGCAGCTTCTCCATCCACGTCCAGATCTGTGGCAAGTCATAGCTTGGCCGCTGAAAGGAACAGGCTGATGGCCTCGGGCCTCCCCAGTAATGTTATTAACACAATACAGGGAGCGAGAGCTGGGTCAACTCAGACTCTCTACGCTCGTAAGTGGCGTGTCTTTGAGGCCTGGTGTCTAGAGAGGAATATTGTCTCATATTCCTGCGACTTAGTCCATCTCCTCACTTTTTTACAGGACCTGCTGGAAAAAGGCTGTTCATTTTCCACCATTAAGGTGTTTTTGTCAGCCATCTCGGCATGCCACAAAGGCTGGGGGGGTAAAACACCCGGTACCCATTCTCTCATGATACGTTTCATGAAGGGCGTACTGAGGAAAAGGCCCCCCAGCAGGACTCTGGCCCCAGACTGGGACCTTCAGTTAGTCCTGGATGCCTTGTGTGAGCCTCCACTTGAGCCTCTCAGCAGCATTAAGATAGACTTATTATCTTATAAAACTGCTTTGCTCCTGGCTCTCTGCTCAGCTAAATGTGTGGTGGATGACCTCCACGCTTTATCTGTGCACCCAATGTGTACAAGGTTTGCCCCTGATGGGTCAAAGGTCACTCTGCGTCCTAACCCCACATACGTACCAAAAGTACCAACTCTAAATCCCAGGAGTCTGGACTTTTAGCTCTCTGAGTTTCCTCCCCCTCCTTTCTCACTGAGGAACAGAGGAGGTTGAGATCACTCTGCCCTGTCAGGGCCTTGAGTGTTTACATCCATAGAACTGTCAGTTGGAGGAAAACAAACCAACTGTTCGTTTCTTTTGCCAACCCTGTTGCAGGCAGAGCCCTTTCAAAGCAGCGCCTCTCACACTGGGTGACTGAGGCCAACACTAGCAATACCAGTTTTTGTCAAAATGACAATTTTACCTATGCAACCCATGGGATTGTCAAACTGACAAATTGAATTAGCATTTTTAAAGCCATTGGTATGTATATGAGGCCATTCCATTCTGTTGGCGGGGAGGAGGCCTTGGGGCATATTTATACATTCATTCATTCAACCTTTATTTAGTCAGGTAAATCTTATTGAGCCTATATATATATATATATATATATTTATATATACATGTCTATATATATATATATATATATATATATATATATATATATATATACATATATATATACATATATATATATATATNGCACACGCAAAAGAGAGCACATTACACCAGTCTTGGCTTCCCTTCACTGGCTACCGGTTCATCTTCGAATCCAATTCAAAATTCTCATGTATGTCTACAAATCGCTGAACAGTCTCGCCCCCGCCTATCTCTCAGATCTGATACACCCATATGTCCCTCCACGTGCTTTGAGGTCAGAGGATCAGGTGCTCTTGATAGTTCCAGAAACTCGCCTTAAGCGCAGGGGTGACAGGGCGTTCTCTGTAGCAGGCCCAAGACTCTGGAACGAGTTACCGCTGCTCATCAAACAGGCCCCCTCCCTCTCGGTTTTCAAATCCCGGTTAAAAACTCACTACTACTCCATTGCTTTCAATGCCAGCTGATTTGTACTGGATCGTTTGATTTATGATCTGCAATGTTTTTATGTTTTTCGTGTTGTACTTCATTGTATGTGTTGCCTGTTGCGTGTTTGTTTGTCCAGCACTTTGGTGTGGACTTGTTCCTGTTTAAAGTGCTTTATAAATAAAATGGTATGGTATGGTATGGTATGGTAGGTGACGTTGGAATGTGTACGCAGGGGAGCACTCTCCCTAATATTAACAGCCCCCATGTGGCCACAGAAACCGTGGTTCCCAGAAATAACCTCATTGTTGTCAGGGACTCCATGGCAGCTGCCTTCCCACAGGGACCTGCTGACTCAAGCCCACGGGAAGCTTCCATCCATGTCTAGAACTGTGGCAACTCACAGCTTGGCCGCTGAAAGGAACAGGCTGATGGCCTCGAGCCTCCCCAGTAATGTTATTAACACAATACAGGGAAACTCAGACTCTCTATGCTCGTAAATGGTGTGTCTTTGAGGCCTGGTGTCTAGAGAGGAATATTGTCTCATATTCCTGCGACTTAGTCCAGCTCACTTTTTTACAGGACCTGCTGGAAAAAGGCAACTCATTTTCCACCATTAAGGTGTTTTTGTCAGCCATCTCGGCGTGCCACGAAGGCTGGGGGGGGGGGAGGTAAAACACCCAGTGCCCATCCTCTCACGATACGTTTCATGAAGGGCGTACTGAGGAAAAGGCCCCCAGCAGGACTCTGGCCCCAGACTAGGACCTTCAGTTAGTCCTGGATGCCTTGTGTGAACCTCCATTTGAGCCTTTCAGCAACATTAAGATAGACTTGTTATCTTATAAAACTGCTTTGCTCTTGGCTCTCTGCTCAGCTAAACGTGTGAGTGACCTCCACGCTTTATCTGTGCACCCAATGTGTACAAGGTTTGCCCCTGATGGGTCAAAGGTCACTCTGCATCCTAACCCCGCATACGTGCCAAAAGTACCAACTCTAAATCCCAGGAGTCTGGACTTTGAGCTCTCTGAGTTTCCTCCACACCCTGTCCTCACTGAGGAACAGAGGAGGTTGAGATCACTCTGCCCTGTCAGGGCCTTGAGTGTTTACATCCATAGAACTGTCAGTTGGAGGAAAACAAACCAACTGTTTGTCTGTTTTGCCAACCCGGCTGCGGGCAGAGCCCTTTCAAAACAGCGCCTATCACACTGGGTGACTGAGGCCATAAAAAGGGCTTACAGCAGCAACGGTCAACAGGTGCCCTCTGGGGTGCACGCCCATTCCACTCGAGGCCTGGCAACCTCATGGGCCCTGTTTAAGGGTGTTCCAGTGGCAGACATTTGTGCTGCGGCTAACTGGAGTTCCACAAATACGTTTGCAAAACACTATACATGTAGTTTGGATGTCACTGCTTGTGATGTCACTCAGGCTGTACTCTCTAACACACAGTAGGGATCAGCCAAAATGCCTAAAGTATGAAGGCAGAAGTTCTCACAAGGATGCATTTGAGCATTTCAAGGGCGTGAATGAATTACGTTCCCATAGTCATATGTTGCACTGAGTGAACCTGACTGATAAGGGAACTGAAAGTTATGCACCATAACTCATGTTCCCTGAAGGAAGGGAACGAGGTGCAACATATGTTTGCCCTTTTCAATGCCAAAGCTCGGTGAAGTGCACTTGGAGGAAGTGAGATGGGCGCACGCGTCTTTATACCAAGAGGGCGGGGCCTCTGTGGTGACGCTGACGCCCACCTGCCGTAAAGGCGTGATTGTATTACTTCAAGTAACCGCGCGGGGCGCAATTCCCATAGTCATATGTTGCACCTCGTTCCCTTCCTTCAGGGAACATGAGTTATGGTGCATAACTTTTAGGTTTCCTGAATTCTTTTTGAAAATCTGTCACAAAAAGTTTCAAACTCCAAAACTTTTCCAACTCCCCCTTTCTGCTCTCGGATCTCCGCCCATCATCAACTGAGTAGCAAATAAACAGCAAAACAATCTGACGCAAACTGGAAAGACAAACTAATTTGTGTGCAGTGTAGTACACTAATGCTGCTTAAAAAATGTACGGGTAGTTGTAATTGTTCTACCATTTCAAATTTAGACAACTATATCCGTAGAGTAGATAACATTCACACTCGCTGTACTCAGAATAAAGCTGTGGATCAAATTGGACGCTCATTATTGTAGAGTCCATTCAATCACTCTTGTTTTCCTTATTAATCTGTTTATCTGGCATTTATACTTGTTTTCTGACTCCATCCATCTACTTAATGCCACATTTTACTCTATATTCATGCAGACGGCGCTTTGGAGGGGGAGCCTAGTCTGCAACATCTGCCAAACACTTTTCACCTGAAAGTCTAGTATTTTGTGTATGCATGTTATGTCTATAATAATTTGTGAAACACTGTGTGTATCATTGTTAAACAGTAAAATATTTTGCAATCCGGAAAGCACATAACAGCAGCACTTCATTCTCCTTAACTACAACAAATTATGATGGGTAGCCGTATATCTTCAAAACCAAACACTGCGGTTATTGAATAAATGAATATGTTATGGGGTACGTTGAAGCGGGACTCCGAATAAGAAAAAAAAGGGGGGTTTAGGGAAAAGGTTGCAGCAAGCAAAGGGAAATAAATTCAACTGGCAGGCAGCAGGTAGAAAAGGCTCTAGAGGAGAAAGCAGAGGTAGGGATTTCACAGTCAAATAACTTGTGACATTTTTGACTAGAGCTGTTGATGAGATAGAGCGAAGAATTACCTTGGTGTGTCAAAACAGCTTCTCTTTTACTGTTATAAGCTATCCAACGACTACAGATTTATAAAAAGAACCATAGAGAGGAGAAATTGGACTTCTCAAACAAGTTTTGGAAAGTTTGCTGCGAGCAGTACTTTTCCTGCAGCTTGAGTGAAATACTTCAAACAAGTGGCTAAAATACACCTGTGTAGAAAACACAAAAAATATATACATGTACAGTGTTGAAAAACTTGGGAATTTATCTGTGGTTGATGGAAAAATAAATGTAGCTGTTATCATGTTACTAATAATGTCTATGAAGTATGAACCATCCTTCCATGAATTCATCTTCTGTCACTTCTTGGAAAAACAAAATAAAATTAAAAATAAAATAAATGAAAAAGGTTGTGAGAGAAATAACTTAAGCAGAAATTCCCAGACCTCCATCTTCCCAGCCAATATGAAGGGGTTCTGGGGTGGTCCAAGGCTAGCTGAGAGATATAAACTCTCCAGTAAGTCTAACCTGAGGTCTCTTCCTGGTGGGAAATGTCCAAAAAAAGATTCAAAAAACGTTCAATACAGAAACAACTGGACTTTATTTGTAAAGTCCAATAAAGTCCAATTGTTTCTGTATTGAACGTTTTTATTTTATGTCCTGGATGACTGAGAATCTTCACCAGCGAAATGTCCAAAACATCTCTGTCTGTACATGCCTAGATGGCATCCTTACTAGATGCCTGAACCATTTCAGCCAACTTCTTACAACGATTCAGATGAGCAATTTGACACTCCTCCCAAATAGCCACACTCCTCACACTTTCCTAAAGGCTTAGTCAAATCACTTTAACTTACTTCAGCTGTTTGAATTGCTCTTGTTCTTTTGGACATAAACCATAGCTCATGACTACAAAGGAGGGTTGGAACGTAGTTTGATTGGTAAATTGGCAGCTTTGCATCTAAGCTCAGGTTTATGTTCTCCACAAAAGACCAGTACAGCGTCCACATCATTGTAGATGCTGCCCCAATCCACCTATCAGTGTCCCCACACGTGGACAACACTCAAAACACTTGAAACCATTTACAGTACTTGGAGTAGTAGCCCATTCCCAACACAAAAGTAGAAATTCATCCTTTTCCAGTTGAGAACCATTGCCTCAAACTTGGAGGTGCTGATCTTCATCCCAGCTGCTTTGCTGTAAATGTTAAGCTGCCTCAAGAAGCAATGAAGTTCTAGCTCAATGAGGCGAACAACATCACATCATCAGCAAAAAGTAGTGCTGCAATTCAAAACCTGCCAAGGTCTTCGAAGACCTTACTAACTCCATCTGAAAAGTCTTAATTAAAAGTGAAAGTTTCACAAAGTCCAACATTGACAGAGAATATTCCTGGATGATTACTGACCATACAAACAAATAAATAAGAGAAACGCTAAAAATACTTTTTTTTCCCATTCTTATTGAAAACTATCTACTTTGAAAACTGTCTACTTACAATTCCAAAAAGCACAGGAAACCACAATTTCTTTGATGTCATCTGTGCATAATTATCATTTTCCAATTGAGTTTTACTTTGAACCTAATGACTATTATTTGATCAGGTGTTCTATGTGTTTGCGTGTTTGTTTTAATAAAATTTAACCAACCCTGTGTATGGTTAAAACTTTTTAAGGCCTTTAAAACCTTTATACTTTCTGTCGGTGCACCACTTTCATCTAAGTCTAAACACATCTAAGTTAGGTTAATGGCTATATGCCTATACGTACTTTACATTGATAGGTTCCAGGTTGGATAAATAACCAAGGGTGGTAAAAGGAACTTTTGTCAAAACCTGAAACATTCCTCTTTTGATAAAATGTAAATGACACTACAATATTTTGGCAGTGAAACATTGAAATGACATTGCCTTGCTTACAAGCAATGGAAAAAGGCAACTGAATTCACAATTCTTTGCTAATCTACAGCCAGAATCTGTTTGTGACTTTGACTCCTGTCTATCAAGGTTCAAATAGGCCTGTCACAATAACACATTTTGCTGGGCAATTAATTGTCTCAGAAATTATTGCGATAAACGATAATATTGTTTGTAATTTAACAATAATTAATTGTCAAAATTTTGAAGAAATTTTGATTTGTTCGGTGTGTAGTACCTTTTTTGACAAACTGATGGCAGTATAAGACTGTTTGAATCAAAGGATGGATAGTTGAGCAGCATGTCTCTTTAAGAAAAATGGGAGGGCCCTTCACGTGGCATGGACTGACATGGTGACATGACGCTCGGTGATTTGAGCTCTTTAGCATAACATTTTTCACACAAAGCCTTTAATAAAAAAAATCAGTAAACAAGTTCTCAGCTTCTTTTTGCAGAGAAAAATAACTTTTTACACTAAGGCACGGGTTTCAACCGTGAATTTTGGAGCTCGACAAGATGGAGGTTTAGTCCTGAGGCCAGCCTGTTAGCTTAGCTCATAGCTTAGCTTCTCAGCTTAGCTACTTTTAACGATCCAAAAACGCGATTTTGGATGGTTAAAACAGATTTTAAAGAGAAAAGAGAAAGGGAGGGGTCAATGAAGAGCACCAGAGTTGAGCCGTGTCTTCAGTAGAAAGAGAGAGACACGAAGAAACGATAAAGCCGGTAAAGGAAAATGAGGTTGATAATTTTCATTCATCATGCGATTAATTGATTTATTGTTTATCGTGACAGGCCTAATTTCAAATACAGAAGTAAGACATTGATCAGCAATCTCTACAGCCAACTTTTGCCAGCCCACACATTCCCAAATTGCTATAGTAAGACATTTCACATATATTTTTATCAACCTATTTGCTCAAAATATAACAATAACATATAACACGCAAACACAGGAATAAACTCTTAGGGATTGTCAGGATGTAAAGCAAAACTGCTGGCATTGCACCACAGAAGCTCACTGACCTACACAAGACAAGGTCAGTGAACAAGTCCAGGCTGATTCTGGCAGATCCTGATCACCCACTCAATAGAGAGTTCAGGTTGCTTCTATCTGCAGCCCAGATGTAGAACAAACAGACTGAAAAACTAATTCATCCCTAGAGTGATCAGGCTTCTCAATGAATATTGATGACTTCCATATTGTTATTTTAATGTCTTAATGTCTTGTGTAGTATGGATGTTTTATATCTACTGTACTGACTGGGAAATGAATTGCCCCTTGGGGATAATAAAGATACTTGAACTTGAACTCACAGTACTCACAAAACAATGCAAAGCATTTCATGTTAGGCTGTTGTATACACTCAACACAGTAAAACCTCAGAGTCAAAAGCAACATTCTGAGTGCTTTTCAATAATTATACCATAAACATTGCAGGCCATAGGTCAAATAAGTACCTTTTGTTTAATCTTTTTGAGCAGAAAATTGTCAGAAAATCCAATGGACAACCATAAAGAGGATTTTGCTAGAGTGCTTGTGATGGTGAAAGGCTTATCGAATGTCTAAATCTGAAAGTTTCAATCTTATGACGAACATGACTTTAATTTACCAGGTACACACTAATACTAATACTGGAGATTTAGCAAAGATAGCTGCAGTAAAAACATGTCAGTAGATGTTGTTTTTTTGTCTTTTAGAATCCTACATGAAAGAAAATCAAATATGATTCACTCTCTTTTATGGTATTTAAAATATATGCTGTCTTCACATTTTGCTCAATGTGAAGCAAAAAAATTAAAATAAAAGTGCAAAGAAAGAGTAAGTCTGGTCTTACCGAGTCTGTTGTCTAATGCTCCAAAATCCAGAGAATACTTGACAACATGGTAGTTGTTCCAAACATACAGCAGGTTGTCCCTGGGATTATAATCCACAGCAGCAATGTACTGATAAGAATTAGGGAAAGGGATGTCCAGAAATCCATCTTTACTTAATTCTGTGTTGTAGATGTAGTCGATCTTGTTTCCTGTCGCTTCGTTGTCATCATCCTCATAGACTGACTTAACCACATACAGGATCCCACAAATCATGAAAGCATTGGAAGCTGAACGCTTATCATAAGCTGTGTCCCAGGTCCCTTCAACCCGCAGTGTGTAGGGATTGAGTTGGCTGATGACAATCCGCCCATTGTTTTGCTCCGTGGCATAAATCACCCATAGTCCATTTTCATCCACAGCCAAGTCGATGTCTGATTTTCCTCCCCAGCGGTATGGAGACGTGTCATGATAGTTGGCATTAGCTATAATAGCCTCACCACTCTTGATGCGAGTTCGCAGGTCAAACTTGACAATGTTGCGTGTGCGTTCCTTATTGAAAAACAAAGCACCGTCGTAGACCACAAAGCCTGTTCCATCGACACGATGTGGCAGTTTGTAGGTTGTTGTTGGCCTCCCGGCAATAAAGTCCTCCTTGGATGAGTATTCGGTCAAGGTGTCTGTACGATACGGTGTCCAAGGCATGTAATATATCTTATCCGAGGCCTGGAGAGGATCTTTGCACCAGGCTCCAGACTGGTGGTCCGATTCGAAGAGGTGCTCACTCTGGTATACCCTACGCAGAAGCCCTGGGCACAGGAAAACTGAGGAGCCAAAAATTGGGAAAGACAATTATAGAGTTACATTGGCAGGTATTAAAAAATAAGAATAGCAATTTACTTTATACTAAAGTCAAATCCCATTTCACCTCTTACTCTTACCACTTAGCCCTATCCTTGTGTTTTAACCATTCATGCTGGATAGTAGCATTTCTAAATGTTTGGGAGGAATGTATAAGGAGGGTGAACGGATAGGCCATGAAATACACATTATAAAGACAGTTCAAACAAAGAGGTATAACTTGCCCTAACAAACACAGATTTTATTGCCACAACAGCCATTGTAATGCCTAGTTTGGTGTATTCTAACATTTTGTTTTATGTTATTTTGTCAATTGTCTTTAAGCACAAAATAACAACATATAGTGAAGCCTGCTGCAAGCTACACAACTAAATATTAGTGATGTGCAGTGATTTTGGAATATTTGAATTTTCATTCCAATTTTAAGGGCATGGTCATTTTTCACCCTCCTGATGTCATTGGTTCATATAATGACCCACAACGTCTTAATTTTAAAACTGAGACCTTGTTGGCCATTTAGACTCCAAAACAGCAGGAGGTGTGTAGATTTTATTTGCGTTCAGAATGTAATTCTGTCTTAGTTCAAAAAGTTATCC
>JBBPBX010002718.1:0-16433 GCA_038048925.1 Garcialebias charrua | reverse complement strand
ATGCATTCAAGACAGATTGATGTGAAAGAAACATCCTGTAATTTCAATTAAATTAGCCAACATTGATGCCACTTTAAAATGTCTTTTTACTTTGAACAAACTTATTTCTTGAGAAAATACCACCTTTATTAGATTTTGGGCTTAAATTCAGCCACATGCGCTGATCAGTTAATCAATCGGATTAGTGTTTGTCTGTGAAGTTGAGGAAGCTTAGAGTTGCGGTGGGCTTGTCACATGTTTCACAAAGTGTACGAACCAACTCAAATAATCCAATAAAATCAAAATGTAATTAAAGGAATTGGGGAGAGAAAAGCTTCTATTGTGTCTCAAAGGCTCAGAGCTGGTACAGTCAGAAAGGTGACTGCAAAGCTAAACAAATTAAAGATCAGTGTCTTCAGGGCTCAGAGCTGCAATGTCTCTCTTAACTGCATGCATTGTTTTCATTCCCTTTAAGTAGAAATTTAACAGGCTTGACCTCGTTGCAATATGCTTATGACAGAACTCAGTCCATTCTAGAGTATTTTGCAATTACACATTTGCATTGACACTTTCTTTTTAATTTAACGGTAGGTTTTCTCTGCAAAGTCCTGCAGTAATTTTAATGTTGCAAACTGGAAAGTCCAGGACAGATCCTCAGTGATGTGAATGCCGAGGAACTTGAAGCTGTTGACCTGCTCCACCTCAGCGTCGTTTATGTTGATGGTGGAGTGCTTTCCTCCACATTGTTTCCTGAAGTCCACTATCATCACCTTCATTTTGCTGACATTTAGAGAGAGGTTATTTTCCTGACCCCAGCTGGTCAGTGATTTCACCTCATCTCTGTAGGCACTCTCATCATTGTTGATGATGAGGCCCAAGATGGTGGTGCCAGCAGCATACTTGAGGACTGTGTAATTGTGAATAATCGCTCACTGCTGAATGATGGAACACCAAATAGTTAGAAGGGAAGGGAAGTGTGAGATTGTCATCATTGTATGTTACCATACAATGGCAAAATTAGTTATCTGCAATCAACCCATCTCACCTGAGATACACCCAGGTGGAGCAGTATGCAGCTACAGTATGTAAGCGCCCAGGGAGCAATTAGTGATTAGGTGTCTTCTTCAGAGACACCACAACATGTAGGAATGACTGGGAGTCTAACTGCGACTTTCCGGTCCCAAGTCGGCTGTTCTACCTCTACCCCGTCTCGGCCCCTTGATTGTACCTTTTTTAATGTGCCCCTAGAAATGGTCTTTCCTGAATGATGAGGAGCAACAATTTCTCTTATAAGACCATTCCTCTTTGATATCATGTTAACACACTCCTTAAAGGCAACATGCTACCAAAACCTTTGCCTTTATACTGTAGAGGCATTCACACTTAGTGCCACTTGATTACTACTTAACCTTTTAATTTTTATGAAAGTAATAAAGGGTACTTGGTTTTTCAGACACTGTTTTTTAATTTACTTTTTGCAAGGTAAAGAATAATGTAACATGTCATGCCATGTTTTACATTGGAGATCTGGATTTAGTGTAGACTTGGTGAGAACCAGATGTTTTTCCAATTTGTGCCATGAATGAAGCATATAAAAATAGGGTGTACTTAATTTTTACCTTGACTGTACAGTATTTAGACAGTACATTAGAGCTAGAATAAAAAGTTGATAGCACCAAGGTGCTTTTTCCCAAAGACTAAGATTTGCTAAATAACAAAATATTTTTCTCAAGGACCACCAGCACACTAAGTAGAGAAGATGATTGTAGCCACCAAGACCACAGGAATTTGTTTGAGTGGGGAGGAAAAATCTAACTAAAATTTTCTTAAGTGAAGCACAATTGCTGCCAGAGGCTGTTTGTTCGTTACCTGTCTGGTAAAGGGGTCTGCCTGTCTGGCGCATTCCCACAGTCCGAACAGGAAAGCTCATAAACACACAGGCCCCCTACCAAGGTCTGGTTCTCAGCTCCCTGGTCCAATAAACATCAGCTTATGCTTAGAGCTGGCATCCCTCTAACATGTCGGTACACCTGGAAAAAATTAATGCCAGCATGTTTAAAATTACCCCTTTCTCCCAAGTTACTAAGGCTAACAGTGCTGGCAACACACAAGCTTTGATATAAAGGCAGACCAGCAGAGTTGAATAGTTCAGAGTCAAGATTGTGTATGTGCGTGAGCAATCTGGCAACAAGTTGCATGTATCATTCTTCGCAGTTATTCACACTTTTATCACTCACTGCCAAAGGCAAAGATGTGATAATGTTCTGCTGTGTCTGCATGTGTTTGTCTGCTGTTGGCAAAACATCACAAATCACTGGACAGATTTGAAGAAACTCAAAATATTTGTTTGATAAACTTCTACAACTTATGGTTTACAGCTGAGCTAAATGACCTTGTCAAAAACACAAAAATGGCTATGACACACATGTTGGTAGTGCCTCTGCTGTGTTTTTAATGATCCACATTTTGGATGTTTGTCCAGTGATCCAGGGCAGCAGTATCAGAGCAGGAAATGAAAATGTAAGCATTTTAGTTCTGCTAAAATGAAATGTTGATTAGAATAACAACTAACATGATGTAATTCCCTTTGCAGGTGTACTTTGACTGTGGTGCCAAGGTGGATGTGTTAGATGTTCAAGGCCTCGTCTTGTCTCCTGGCTTCCCCTACAATTACTCCTCTGGCACACACTGTGTTTGGCAGTTTGTCGTGCCTGTTGATTACCAGCTTGTTCTGGAGATTTTTGACTTTGACGTGTTTGAAAGCTATGACTCTGAAGCTCCGTATTCAGCGGTCTCTGGTTTTGAAGAAGGCGACACAAAGAAGATTGAGGAACTTTCATCTGTAGGTACTGAGCGTGTTCTTCAGAGTGCAGGGGATGTCTCAAAGGGCCAGCAGTCTTCTCAGGATGGTCATTTCAAGCAAGTTGTGGTTCAGGAACAATCCACAAAAATGGAGATAGCCAAAGTCTTCAATTCAGCGAAAAGATCTGTGGATTCTTCTAGTCAGTCTTCACCACCCTCTACTTCCCTTCTCCTCCTACCAGGTGCTCTGCCTCCTGGAAACAATGCTATCACCTCCATCTCTTCATCTCTTCAAAAGGAAAACTTCAATCCCAGTTCCAACCCCAGCTCGGTTATGGAAGAGACCACCCTTAGTTCACCACACTCCACTGAAACTCCAGCTGTGAGCCCAGAAACTCAACAGTCTGTGCTTGACGCCTGTCCACACGATGTCCTCTACATCTCAGACCTCATCACCTTTTCCTCCAGGTTCTGTGGGTCCAACCGGCCTCCCAGCAGCCAGCTGGTTTTTGGCTCAAGCCAGGAGATGGTGGAAGTCATAATGGAGCTCATCACTACCACCCACTGGGGGCGTGGCTTTGCTCTTCTTTTCCACTACCACAACTTGACAACGCCATGGAGTTCTCAGCATGACATGTCTCCATCAGGCAACAAAGTAGACTCTCTGCTTGCTGCTGTGAGTGGAGCCACCTTCTTCGCCCTGATACTTACAAGTGTCCTCTGCATCATTTTCAGGTAACAAGAATAAGGATTTATCAATTCTGACAAAACCCAAAAGCAAAATTGATTCTGTTTGATAGCTGGCTTTCTGAGACAGTTGTTGCAGACAGATGTTCTCACAAGAACTCATCATCAGAATTGATGTGATTAATTTTGGGCTTTAAATAATTTAGCCATTCTTTTTCCAGAATGATTATACAATGGTTTCAAACCAAAACAGTCATAACTACTGGTACACATTCTAGCTCAAATACTATATGGATATTTACTCACTCACCCAAATATTTTAAAGGGTGGTGTTGAAAGTTCTTGATATATTTTTTTAATTGACAGAGATTTCCTGTGTTAAGAAATTAACCCATTTAAGTAAACTATACCAGTTCTGCCACAAGCAGTGGTCAAATAGACAGAAACTTTGCTAGAAGATTATTGTTTGCAAAAAATAATTAGGCTGAAGTAAAGAGATATTTCACCAAATGTTAGTGGTGTATGTATACATTTGAATCTTTTGGTATAATTTTGACTTGGAATGGATTGGAGAAAGTCAGAGTCGGAATCTTTATTGTCATTCGCACCGCATGTGGTACATGTGATGAAACGAGATTATGTACACAGGGTCCCAGTTGCATCCAACACTAAAAGGTAAAAGAAAAACAGTATCGGTAATAAGATCTAAGATATGAACTAAGAAAAACATCAACTAAAAATACACTAAGCACTAATATCATAGAAAAACATTACTCCAAACAGCAGCACGAACATGAGTCTGTATGAGCAGATGAGCACGAATAAACACAGCAACATGAAACCGATCAGCATCAACATGTGATATTTCACAGTGATTATTCTGGTTAGATATTCATGAGTCCAACAGCCTCAGGGTAGAAGCTGTTCCTCAGTCTAGTGGTTCTACACTTAATGTCCTCAACCTCTGTCCTGAGGGGAGTGGGGCAAAAAGTGTGTGTGCTGGGTGAGTGTGGTCCTTCATGATGCAGGTGGCCCTCTTCCTGCATCTGGAGGTGTAGATGTCTGTGATGGTGGGGAGATGTCTAAAAGAAAAAGTCTACCATACATTTCAATTTGTGGACCCAATCCTTGCTTTTAGGAATTACTGAAGTTGTATGATGCAATTTGGTTGTAAAAAAAAAAAATCAACAAATATTCCTTTGTGATTTGTTAGAATAATCATAGTGGCTGGTCTGGATAACTCAATTTCCAGGTAGTGCCACCTAGTCAATCTTTCTACGAGTGTAGTTCAGTGAAATGCAGTATAGCTTCAATATTGTTCAATTGAATTAAGTGAGTTTTTCATATTTATTTTTAACTATTCTTTGAACTTATTTGCCCAGTGATTTGTTTCTTTGACCAAAATCTTGCCAATCTAATGCTATCATAAAAATTTGTTTAGCAGATATTGACAAATGTCAACAGTGGAGCAATCTAAACTAGGACATACATGGCAAATATTTATCAGCAATACAGTACTGTATAGAGTACCGGTATTCCCATGGAGAGCATGAACAAGTTGATAGTGTTGCGTTGTTTAAAAACGATCTTGTCTTTAGTTGTGTTTTCAAAGATGAAGATGGTTCAACTGAGGACTCTGAATATTCCTCAGAAAAAAATCCATACGTCTTACCTTCTTGTGGGCTGGTCTGACAGAGAATTGTGCACATATCCACAGACCAGGGCCTACGCACTCACAACTCTGCTATGTTGACTCAGCTGGAAGCCTCAGGCCCTGATGTGGTGACCCTTGGTTATTAGTTGGCTTCGGCTGCAACTGTGCGGCTTGCTTGATGTGGAGCATTCTCACCATGGACTGAGGGGCATTCAAGGTGCAGCACCTGGCATCAATTCCAGTGCACAAAAACAAAAAGGCAGCATGAAAGTAATGGGCGGGTAATTGAGGGAATAAGGTACAAGAAGGAGAGGCTGCACTATGTGAGTTTGGAAGCGATAGCATTGTCAAGCAGTCAAAAGGTGTAATTTACAAGCTGTTCCCACTTCCATCCCCAAGGACAATAAACACAAGCTGAAGGGTGAAGTTTGAACAGCTGTAATACTATCTGTTCTGACAAGCGGACTGCTTTAACCTACTGGATCAGATGGATTTGAAGGTTTGGATTTGCGCTTATGTCTGTCCTCAGCTTTCTGTAAGAATCAGTTGTGTTCATTCAAATGTCAGCTCTTTGTCTTCGACTCAACCAGCAGGCCTCCACATTCTGTTATTAGGAAGAGGGAAATTAAAAACACATGTTTAGTAACATGAAAGCCTAATTAGCCAGAACAACACCGCAATTCGTTCAGAAGCCAGGGAGTGCAATACCAACAAACACCAAACTTGTTTTGTTGTAATTCACCTAAACCAGGGCTCTGCAACCTTTATGATGAAAAGAGCCATTTCTGACCCTTTGCTCACTAAATAAAATGTTTATGGAGCCGCAAAACTTGGTAAAACTGTGATTATCAACTGGTGGCCCATGGTCCACTGAAAGCCTTTTGGAGAGAGGTTTCCAGCCAGAAGGTGGAATTATGAAGACTAAGTATAAAATTATTTAAAATATTTATTGATATATTTATATTTTAGGGCAAAAGAAAAGACTGGATTTATATAAAGAAAATATGTATTTTTTTGTTTGTTTTATAAAAATTCAAAAAAGTATGCAGGCACATGTGAGTTTTCTTTTTAATTGTGGAAACACATCATTAAGTATCCTATTATGAGGTAATAAAGCATAAAGTTAAAAATTAGGCCATTTTGTTGGATATGTAATTGATAAAATGAAAATAAATATTTCCATTTATTTGACTTTTTTCTTTAATTTTTATTATCAAGTAGACTCAACATATTTATTCCAGCTACTTATCTTAAAGATATGCCAACCCCTCCAAAAAAGTAATACATTTTTTTTTAAATTATTGGTAGATTTGAGTAAAAGATCACCCCGTACGACTGGAAGTGAGTTAAAAGAAGTGGCTAACAAACAACTAGCATGATGTAGTCAATAAGATTTACTGTTATTATATGTAGGCAAAAGAAATTACCTAGAAATTAGCTATTTATTGTTGTTAGTAAATAACCAATAAATCAATAATAATCAATGAATCAATAAACCAACAAACTTCAGTTTTATGTCACTTTTGGTCAAAGCTTGAAAGAGCCATTGCAGAGGGACCAAAGAGCCGCATGTGGCTCCAGAGCCGCAGATTACAGACCCCTGACCTAAACCATTGGTAACTAGCCAGGTACAGTAATTTATCAGAATCTTGTAATGTTGAAGTATCTGAGTTTTACTCGTTGGAAAACAACCAGAGGTGTAGCAGAGCATCAGCAGGGGTTGGTCTCAGTTGACTGGTCACAGGTAACAAACTCATTTAACTGTTCACTCAGCCATTTTAAATAAGAGGGCACATGCTCATGTGTTTCAGCATGGTTCACTGGTTCACATCAATGTAAAAACAAGGTAGAAAACCCCTGATGATTTAATGACATTGGGCAGATATTTCAGGCAAACATTACTGCAAACATGTGGGCGTGTTTCACTTAGTTGTAGAGGAGACTTACCGGTAATGGCATTAGTAAGATGAGTTCACGTGGAGAACCGGAAACTGTGAAGCATTTGTTCCTGTTGGGTCTGGTTATGTTTCATCACGAGCAGCATTATAAAATAAAACTGTACTTGTGGTGAGTCATCCAACACCACAACAGAACAACTTCTGAGTAGAAATAGCCACGGGAATGTGAAAGACATTTTGTTATTGTTTGTTGAGAAGAGAGATTACCGGTACATCTCTTATTTGATTTGAGCGCTGCTAAGTGGGCAAGTGTTGAATACTGTATATCTGGATTTAACACCACAATGGGTTTTGTTCATGACAAAAAACTGCCAACTTCTGAGAAACTGAGAATAGCCATAACAGTAGTTTGTGATCAGAAATGGAACTGATTTAGTGTTTCATGTTTTTCAGACCTAAAATCTGTCCAAAAAGAGCAAGTTCCTCCACGTCCAGCAATTCTGAGGTACAGAATATATAATAGTCTTTGTTTGCTTCAACATATTCTCACTGGCAACCATTTAATCAAATGTGGTGTTCTGAAAAATTCTCATTAGTGACAATTTTCAGCAATTATAATTACTTAAATAAATCACACAAAAAAAAAAGAACTGAATCTACAAACCTGAGATCAAATTTTTTTTCAAATATTTAGCTTTTGATACATTATTGTATTTATCAGATTATTTATCTTCTTTTTTTGTGGTGTTTTTTTCCCTTTATTTGTAGACAAAGAAGATCAAACGTTCACTTGTTCAAAGACATCTGCTTTCCCAACTCCATCCCTGTTGGTTTCTCTCCACATGGGTCTTTCTGCTTTCCCCTACCTGCCTGCTTGTCTTTTTATTTTATTTTTTGTCCGACATTCCTCTGAAAACAGCTTTACCTAGGATCACTGAGCATTTGTTTTTAATATTCTTCACTAGAGAGGCCGACAGGCTCCACCTCATTGCCTCTCTACACTCCACAGAAATCCCACCTCAGGTTCACTCTGGGTCACAGATTTAAAACTGACTGTGTTGGTTAATATTTGTAAAGCCTCATTATCCTTATCTGGTTTGCTCTAGTAGGAGTTAGACTTGGATTGAATCTTTTCAGTCAAACGATTGTATGACCAAATTAAACCAAAGAATATTTTATTCTTAGGCTACCTACCTAGGCTGATTAATATCTTATACAGGTAGTCCCCAACTTACGGCGGAGTTCCGTTCCTACGTGACGTCGCAAGTCGAATTTCGACGTAAGTCGGAAAATACGTCCAAACTGCACCTTATACGTACAATTCTGTATTTTACCAAGCACTTAGCCTATCCTAACACAGTACCCTACATAATTATCAAAAAACACATACATTTGGAGCCATAATGAAGGGAAAAAAGAGTTAATAACCTACTGGGAGCTGGTGAAGCCTTCCTCTGCCTGTTAGCATTTTAGCTCGGTGTTCCTCCAACATCTGAGGCTGCCAGAATCTGTGACAAAGGGCAGTCCTGGTGGAGTCCAACTCCCACCCTGAGGGGATCCGACTTACTTCCAGCAATGCAAACCAAACTCTCACACCGCTTGTATAGGGGCCAAACAGCTCATAACAACGGGTCCCCAATCCCATACACAGGGAGCACCCCCCACAGTGTACCCAGAGGAACACGGTCGAATGCCTTCTCCAAGTCCACAAAACACGTAGACTGGATGGGCAAACTCCCATGACCCCTCGAGGACCTCAGGACCCTAGTGAGGGTAAAGAACTGGTCCCGTGTTCCATGGCCCAGATGGAGCTTGCGTTGTTCCTCCTGGATCTGAGGTTCAACCAATGATCAGACTCTCTTCTCCAGTACCCCTGAATAAATCTTACCAGGGAGACTAAGGAGAGTGATGCCCCTGTAATTGGAACACACCCGCCAGTCCCCCTTTGTGAAGAGGGGAACCACCACCCCGGTATGCCAATCCAGTGGCATTTCCCCAATGTCATTTAATATAATATTTGTTAAAAATACAAAATACGGTTATAGCTATTATATGATGGCTATTAAGTTTGATTAGCTGTTGGAACCATCTTGAATGGGGCTGACTCTGTATGTTAAATGTTAAATGTTATGTTCATTATTTACTTTCTGAGAGTTTCATTAAAATCCACCCAGGGGTTCACAAAATATTGTGTGAACAGATAGACAAATGTGCACACAGACAGGTGATTGCATTATCACCTGCCTTTCATAGCGGCAGGAAGAAAGGAAGAAAAGGGGACATGAATTTATATTCTGCTACATCTGTGGACAACATTTTTTACATTTGTGTAACGTAGTACCATAAACAAACGCAATAACTGGCAAGCTATTCTGTAAGCTTAAAGTACAAGTATGGAGAAACTGCACATCTACTGGTAACTAGTAGGTATTTCACTCAAAGATCATCACTTGAGTTACATTTGAAGGAAACATGAGGGAGCCACCATATTGTGTCTTTAAACACATACGGTGCCACCCAGATGTTAAGGATTTTAGGAGGTCAATATTAATACTGACCTCTTTACCTTAATTAATTTACTTATTCAGATTGAATAGTAATTTCACGGATTCTTTTCTTTTTCCGTTTACCCAATATTTCTGTGATCTTTATGATGGATAAGTAAAACAGAAGCCATAGAGTGACAATGGACACGTTAACTTAGTTTGGTGTGCCAAAGACACTACCATTTATTTAGAATAAATCAACTAAATTAACACCATTACACTTGATTGACATGATTTCACTTTCTTGCAATTTAACACGTCAGCACATTTAAATGTAACACAACAGACATAAATACAGGATGTCATTATATTTAGTCTGTGGCTCTTTAGCTTAAATATAGTTTCCAGATTGAAATAAGGAGAGATTTAAGAGGAATAGGGAGAGGTGAGTTTAGAGGAAGTTATTGATCTTGAGTTTAACCAGAGTGACACTTCCCATCAGATTTCTGCTGAAATCCAGGTACGTTTGTAAACAGCTCTTTACCTTCGACGACGAGTCTGATAAAGAGATGACACCAGCCTTTCAGGCGTACAGAATCGTTGCAGGTCCAGCACGTCCGAGCCGGTTCTTGTTTACGTTTTCAACGTCTCCTCGGATCCGCGTCGATCATCAGAAAATATGTCAGCTACTGGTTGACTTCAAGATAAACTTATTCCAGGAAGGAATAAACAAAGTTTTGAGCTTACGCTCATTCGAAGTGGACTCATAACAGCATGTTATTAGTCCTTAACTGGATGACGTGTCCTTAGCGTGTGACTAAACGTCCATCCAGCTCTTTGGGAAAGTTCACATCTCTTGAAGTTCCCAGCAGACTCCCAGTTCCAGCAAAAACTTAGAACTTAAAGCCCAACACCCACCATGTTTTCAAATTGCATCGCCATTAATATTTATTAGTTTATTTAAAAATAATACAGGAGCGTTTACTTATATTGTGGAGAAATAACACTAAATGTGTTATTTCATGATTTATAGCAGATTTTAGCATGCAGCTCCGGGAAAATCTGCCCCTCTCCATATATGGGCATTCACTTGGGCATTCACGTCACCAAAGTGACGCCTTGGAGTTACAGGCGAGCGAGGAAAAGAAAAAGGAAGCATTTTTAAATATTCCCTAAAGCTGCCTGTGTTGATTAATCCTGCTGTCGCTCACTCATGTCTATCATATTCTTAGCGAGCATCCACTTAGACATACTAGTTTAATTCGTTTGATCGCGACAAATTCATTCATTTCCGCATCGGCTTTTTATTCTCTCGCCCCGTGATCAGAAAGGCAGCCAGCCGCGCAGCTGAGCTCTGCGCGCGTGCTGCCCGACCCGTGCTCCCCGCAACAAGGCTGACGAGAGATAAGAGCAGATACATACACTCGAGGGAGCAAATTACACCGGCACGAGGAACTTCAAAGGTGACCAGCGGAACGAGGAGCCAGAGACGCGCGCGGCTCGCGGCTCGCTCCATTGGGCAGAATGAATGAGAGCAGCAACAGGTCCGCAGCGGTGTTATAAAATAAATAATAAATAAAATCAGAGCGCTGGTCCATATACACACAAATGCACCAGGAAATATGCAGGAAATATGCAGTTTTAACGCACTCTCTCTCATAAACCTCCATGGAAACTCACTCCTACCTTCTGCCTTCTGGGTGGAGATCGATGTAACAAAAGGCATGACCCTTCGGGACTCTTCGGCCAGGTTTCCGGATTCATTCGGGAGTGGGTTGGGTTTTTTTTGTTTTTTTAACCCTCGCCTGTCCCAAATGCAAAAATGAAAATGGACCTAATAATAAATTACAGTAATTGTCCAATATGGTGAATTGTTAGTGTCATGGTGGGTGTTGTCCTTTAATAGAAAGTCTGAGATGAGAGAGGACTTGTCTCTTCCTCATTGGTTCAAAAAAGAACCAGTCAAGCAGTTTGCTTGTTATCACGATTCAAGGTGAAATCCAGAGCAGAGGGAAATTGTTTAGGAAAAGTATCTGAGTGAAGCGACTTTCAGACGCTAGATGAGAGTTTTAGCTGAAACTCGACAAAAACAATTTCTGTGTAAGTCAGTTTGACATTTTAGCTGAACTTTGACACCTTTTCATTTGCAGAAATGACACATTAATGTTTCACATTTAAAGAATAACAGCATATAACATATATCATGAAAATGACAAAAGTTATTCTTTTGATTACATTAGAATAAAATCAAAGATAGAAATAGTCTCTTTTGGTGACTATGTTCTCAGATTACAACTAATGGAATAATTTGTAGTAAATGTCTTGCTTTACTGAGAGGTCAGTAAAGGTCATCTCTGGAACAGTTCAAAAATGCACAGGTGCATCAGAGCGGACACGGTCATGCCCACTACACATTAAACAAGATAATACTTTAAAATCTACACCTTTTAAATATAGTCAAGAAAATTAAACTTTGATCTAAAAACACAATATTTTTTATGTTTTCATTATCCTGATGTTCAAACCTTTGAGCCATTCCACAACTGGCTGCAGCTTTGCTCACTGTGTTTCCACTGCTGGTGGCTTGGTGAAGCTCTGCAGAAAAACCCAACTGCATTGTGTTTTAGGTGCCAGAGGACGGACTGAACACGGGTCCTGAGATCAGTGAGCTTCAGATGATGGCTGAGAGTCAAGCCAACCCTGAGATAACTGTACAACAGGACAACGGCAACGACAGCCAGCCACACACAGGTTTGGAGGACACACACCTGAACAGAAATGTGCATTTACATAATCCATACACTCATTGCTGTATAATGTGCTTGCGTCCTGTTTAAAGACAAAAATGTTTCGACTGGGATATATTTGCAGGCGCTGCAACAAGCCACAGGCTCTTGAGAAGCACATTACTGCGGATGCTAATTTAGATTTATGTGCTCCACTGGTTTTTACAATCGGCTATAATAATTTTAGGAATGACGATAATACTCTCAGGATTATAAATCTTTCGTATATTAATTTCCTGGAATGAGCTGATCAAGTTAAGTGCGTCATTTAACAGTGAAAATTTTATGTTTGGAAAATATGTCAATTACAGGAGTGGATAAAGTTAATAAAGGAAAATGTTATTTTTACAGTCTTAAGTGGGACTGAACCCAGGCTGAGAGTTGTGTGGGTTGTGGCATTTATTCTCGAACGAGCCCTCCCGAGTGTAGTTTGAATAACACAGACGTGTGAACAGTCGTAGCTTTCTGTGCGCTCCAGTCAGAGTGCTGTGAAGCATTCTTAGTGCAAGACTCCATGAATATTTCTTCACCAGTTCCTCTGAATCAACAACATGATGTGTGTTGTTGTTGTTTCTCCTCACTCGTTCTGTGTTTCTAACATCACAGCAGATGGCGATGTTTCCCAGAATGCAGAGGTGGATCTTCCCTGCAATTTGACTGAACTCGATCTTGGAGCAGATGAGGTTTTCGTCGTATCGTCAGCTGCTAGTCCAAGCAGGTTACCCTTCACCCGAAATGCAGTAAGAACAGAGCGTAACGTTCCAATTCAAACTGTAATTTCTGGTATTTTCCCAGTGGTAAATACAGCTCATCTTGGCTCAGAGTTTTTAAACTGACTGCTAATGTTTCCAAATCCAACATGTTCAGTGACAGAGAGGCTGAATAGAGTAACTTTTCTCTGTTCTTGATCTCTGCTGAAGTTCTTTTTGCTTCTAGTGTATAGCACTTAAATGGAAACCCTCAGCATATTTGTATAGCAGATACATAAAAGACTGCAGAAAATAGAAATGTTTCTTTTTTTACAGCATCTTAGACATTGTGGGTTTTTTTTTGTACTTTTGTACGTCTTGCAGACATTACATCTGCAAGGTGTGTACAAATTACAGCTGCATCTAATTATATCAGTTGGCAAATGAAAGGTGCATCTCTCCTGACCATACCTGTCAAGTTTTGGATTTAAAAATAAGGGAAATTTTCTGCCGGGTACGCCGAGCCATCCCACTAGCCCAGGGATCTGCAACCTTTATGATCAAAAGAGCCATTTCTGCCCCTTTGTTCACTAAATTAAACGTTTCCGGAGCCACAATACCTGCTACAACTGGGATTCTCAACTGGTGGCCCACAGACCACTTTAAGTTTGTTAGAGGACAATTTTCTGACCTGTAGTTTTCTGGCCATTGTAAAGCTGAAAATATCTAACGATTTGTTGATATTTTTACATTTTAAGACTAAAAAAGACCAGATTATCATAAAGAAGGAAAAATAATGTGATCTTTCCCAATTAAAAAATAAAATAATGAACTATGCAGGTCTAGGTAAATTATTTTAATTGTGGAAAAATTAAATATCCTACTTCGAATAAATAAAGTTAACTTATGTTTTACTCCTTCTATTAGTTCTAGTATTCACACATTTGCAAAGGAAATGACAGGAAAAACTGCTAAAACTAGCCCTTTTTGTTGTTATAAGAACAAATAAAATTCAGTTTAAAGTTAGTTTTGATCAAAGCTTGGAAGAGCCACTGCTGAGGGACCAAAGAGCCGCATGTGGCTCCAGAGCCTCAGGTTGCAGACCCCTGCAAAGTCCAGGACCCCTTACATTTTAAGACAGGTTTACAAGAAATCTAAAATAACTACCTATCAGCCTCTTTCAAACCAGTTATGTGATCACAATCTGACAGGCTTACCTTTGTGCTTGACGGATTTCTCATGCTGACGGACATCGTTCCTTCCCCCATGAGAGAGAGACACTAAAGTCGCAGTTACAAATCTTAAAAAACGCGTAATAAACTTTAGGAAAGTAAATTCGCTGTCCCATTTTTCAACATTTTTACACGAAGTCTTAACTTTTTTGGCAGGGACGCGTCCTCTCTCGTTACTTCTCGTTACATCCATCTCTGTGTTTTTCCGGGTTTGTGTTCCCCGAATCCCCGCTGCCAGCAGTAACATCGCGAGAACTGCCACCAAGGCGACTGCAGGTGGCAGTTCTCGCGAGGCTAGTGACAGAGGCACCGGAATGTTTTTTTTTATTTTTTTTTTAAATAATATTATAATGCGGGAGATTTCCGGGAAAATAATAATTCGGGATCACGACGGGAAAGAGGGGTAAAATACGGTAGTTTCCCGGCCAAAACGGGAGACTTGACAGATATGCTCCTGACCTGATCAACTTTTTAAAGATCTCTGTAGTTAAGACTGATTTTTCTCTGCCATTTTGCACCATCCCTGCTTTTGGCAATTTCCTCACTTTTTTGTTCATCTGGTCCAATAATTTCTGTATTTGCATGAAAAAAAGTCTCAAACACTGGAATATTGGAAGAGCTCAATGAAATCTTTATTTTATTTTATTTATCAGTTCACATATTTAGTTTTACAATTTGTATAACAATACTCTAAATTTTAGCTCTTATTTTGTCACTACATTTTCACTTAAAATCCAGTTATATAGTGATTATCATTTTAATAAGTCAATGAATAAAAGTCCTAAATTTTATGAACAATGGACCAACAGTGTTTTAGTTCCATAAAACATCCAATGCTTTAAGACAAATGCATGAAAGTCTGCCTATAAATAATTCATTAACAACAAAACACTTCTAAAGTCAGAGTCTAAATACCTAAGGTACTTGGCTTTACTACCGTATTTTCCGGTGTATAAGTCGCTCCGGAGTAGAGTTGCATTCAGGCCCAAAAAATCTGATCCAACCCGGCCCCAACCAACAGACATACCGGTAATTTTCGAACCCCACCCGACCCAATGAATTAACAGTAATTACAGGTCAGAACCTGGAAAAAAACTCAATATTTTAAATTACCGTAGTTATTAACGTTCTGGGATGTGCAGCTGAATAAAAGCGGCACAAGATTCAGAGCTGAGAGGTGTTTGTACTTTCATGGCCGTAAAAAAGCATTTTTTCATTCATTCAACCTTTATTTAGGCAGGTTAATCCCACTGAGCCTCGAGGACTCATTTACAAGAGAGACCTGGCTACAAACAGCGAATGATGACAACATCAACAGTAGATTTTCCATGGACAATCAAGTTAAAACAAAGATGTCAAAGTAGCAAAACAGACAGATTATAAGGCAGAGGTAGGAAATCAAAAACCGGAACATGTCTGCATTGGTTTTTGCCAGGATTCCAACATATTCTTAAAGCCATTTAGAGAAGTCAAGGTCGAGAGCTTCAGATCTTTTTGTAAGATATTCCAGGAAGCAGGACCATGGTAGGAGAAGGCCCTTTTGCCAAACTCAGTTCTCACTGATGGAACACTGCAGGTAATCATGTCCTGAGAGCACACGCTGTAGCTGCACTCCCGCAGAGACATGTAGGAGGAGATGTATGAAGGCAGCAGACCAAGAAGTGATTTAAAGATGAAAATGTACCAATGGAAGAGTCTGCGTGAGGTTAATGATGTCCAGTTAACCAGTGAATACAGGGTGCAGCGGTCTGTACGATAATCACAGCCAGTTATGAATCTTTTCACCTTATAGCCATCCTCTCACTCCAATATGTATTTTTTTATTTATATTTATTTTTTTATAGAGAGAAAGAGAAGAGAAAGTAAGATAACAAAACAACAATTATCCACAAAAAGTGCACAAGGCAAACACACCTAACCTCCGTCCGCAATCCTGCAAAGCACATGACAGAACACAGCAACGAAACATACAAATGCATAAAGACTAATAATCTTCATGACCTTGCAGTAGATTTCTATAAATATACATACCCATACCTACAAATATATATACAGTATACATACATATACATTTATATTCATTCATATACCCATCTACATATCTGCATATATCTACATATACATCCCTGCATCCATTTGTGTGTGGTTGTGAGCATGCATAAGTGAATAAGGTTCCTCCAATAGAACATTTAGTAGCGACTGTGAAGCATCAGAGATCCG
>JBBPBX010002717.1:60585-88231 GCA_038048925.1 Garcialebias charrua | reverse complement strand
ATGATCTGCCAGTCAACACCTGCTGGAGGTGCCTCGCTCAAGGTACAAACAATGGGGAGACCGGTCATTTTCTGTTGCCGGCCCAAAAGCCTGGAACAGTCTCCCCCTTGAGCTGCGTGCCACCTCTGATCTGACTCTGTTCAAAACCAGACTGAAGACCCACTTGTTCAAAAAAGCTTTCAGTGTGTAACTTTTATTACTTTTGGTATTTTAATATGTAGCATTTTTTTATTTCCATTGCCTTTTTATTTCCACTTGTTCAAAAAAGCTTTCAGTGTGTACCGGTAACTTTTATTACTTGTGTTATTTTAGTATGTAGCATTTTTTATTTCCATTGCCTTCTTTTACTGCTGTTGTTTCCTATTCTATTTTCACTGATTTATTATTCCAGTTTATTCATCTTTTTATCCTGTCAAGCACCTTGGTCAATGCAAGGCATTGTAGGAAGGTGCTATACAAATAAAGTTTATTATTATTATTATTATTATTATGAACATCAGGAACTATGAGATCCAGAGGCCAGATGAGGGCCAAGAGGAAATGTAGTAAATCATTTGTTTTTCCAATGATTCAAACAGTGCTTTCAATATGTTTCCTCCATGTTCCTCTGTTCTCTATGCCTTCATTTTCTCTGGAATCAGCATGGTTACCATCATCTTCCTCACCGTCTACAGGTCCTCCTGCAGGCATATGTTCCTGAGAAGCGTTTTGTTGAACAAGGTCTAAAACTTTAATTGAAAACCTGCAGGAAAGATGATAGTTGATATGCATTCCTTTTAAAATGGTAGGCCTTTCAGTTAGTACTTAAACTGATAGAATACATTACCTGTAACTGTTTTGCTTTAGTTTGTTGTTTATTTAAATGTGATTTTTGATGCGTTACTGCTGTAAAAGTTGTTCTTATTATTTTTATGAATGTGACAGTATGACGTTAGTTTCTTGAGGCCATCGGTAAACCTTGTGTTTCTCATCTCCAACTCATCCTGTCCATCTGTAAACCGTTTCATTAATCAAAAAGGTGAAGTTACTTCATATACTGTAATTGTTTAATTTTTATCCTTTCCCCCCAAACACTGTACAGTACTGTACTTGTGTAGCTTTTTCTTTAAAAACATAGGAACTGTGTATTGCACATCAAGTTGATACACGGACGGAAATTCTGGTGCACCTCTAGCGTACCGCCGCTAGATCAGACACAAAACAAACAGTTGTGCGTCTTTGTTGATTTTTGTTTCGTCTAAGTTTTGTGATTTACGCAAGAATTGCTTCATTTAATTTGTATATGGTCACATTTGATAAATACAAGCGGAATGTTTCTTCAGTATTATTGTATCCGTTACATTGCAGAATGCTAACTAACTAGCCAACATTAGCTAACATGAAAACCTTCAACGTCGTTTTTTGGTGTTGGTTGCCAGATGAAGATCAATAACTAGATCTTTTTAAACAATTAGTTTCCGTAACAAACTGGGAGCTCTTTGGGGACCAGTACATCTATTTTCTCATTGTAAGTGGACACCAGCGGTGAACCATCATGCCTACAGTGGTGCTAATGGACGTGTCCCTGTCTATGACTCGGCCGGTGTCTCAGGATGGCAGCGAGGAGTTTCAGAGGAAGAACCTGGCAGTACACGGGCTGAACATGTTGTTTGAACACATGGCTTCCAACTATCGCTTGGAGTTCACAGCACTGATGGCCTTTTCCTCCCTCTGGGAGCTACTGGTCCCTTTCAACAGGGATTACAACTCATTGCAGGTAAACAAAGCACAGAAAAAGCTCTGGGTTTTTAAATCTGGAAATTCCACTCAGAAATGTTGATATTGCAAATGTCGGAGCCCTGTAGTAAATATGTCGTGTTTAAAAAGAGGAAACTTATTATTAAAAATGAGGGTTTGTCTAATGTTTTTGTTGTTTTTCAGGAGGCACTGGGCAACCTGGAAGATTATGATAAGACGTGCATTGAAGCAGCTCTTAATGGAGTTAGTAATGTAGTTCAGCAGGAATGGGGCAGCGCCTGTCCCTGTCAGGTAACCTAGCAAAGCGCTTTTTGCACTTTAAAATTTGTTAATTATATTTTTGTTTGGACAAAACTATTTCAGCTATATGCTGGTGAAGATTCTCATATTCTCATATATTTCAGCTATCTAACAAGGTTAAGTCAGGTCCTCTGGACCTGATTTAACCTTGTTGATCTACCAGGATTATCGAACATGTGTCGGGATGAATTTCAGCTATACATGTATTTACATATTTGGTACAACACAAAATTGAGTTTGGTTAATGAAAAACAGTTATTTTATTTCTCATGCTAAATTTGAGATCCTCAAGAGTATTTTCATTTTATGTTACTTTTTCTTCCACTTTTCTAAATTTCAGCGTCAACAATTACAAATGAGATCCTAAGCCACTATTCAACTATAATTCAAGTAAATTGTATAATTTACATGCAATGCACTGTTAAAATAGTTTCCAGCATCTTTTTAGCCTTTCTCGTCTTTTAAAAACAGTGTGTAGTCAGGGTCCCATTTTCATATTTCAGCCACTTACTTAACACTTTTTTTCATTTAAACCCACCACATTTTCATAATATTAGACATTACTGACTAAAATTTGTATTGTGTGTTTACTCACTAAATCTGTTGGCATGGACTCTTATATCAGTTGTGATCCAGAGAATTGTTGAACAGTATAATTTTGACAACCTACACAGAAATGATGAAAGTTCATGCTCAATAATCCAGAACAGAAATAAGTTAATGTGTTTGTTTGTTTTTTAAATAAAACACATTTATGTACAAGTCATACCCCAAACATCTGAAATCCATAAGGTGTCCCTGTTCATAAGATTGTATTTGAAGTAGTTTAAACTATTTTCTCTTTCTTCATCTCCAACATGCCACTTACTTACACACTGATGCTGGTGATCTAAATATCTCTAAACATGATATCTAGTTGACAAACTAACTTTTTTTTTTTTTACAACTCGAGCCATTTTATGCTGCATTTGGTGCCGTTTTGCTTAAATAGACTTTTTCATGCAGCCAAAGCTTTAAGCCCGAGATACACTCGATCGTCCTCACGATACGCCTATACGCAGCGTACGTACGCTGTGGCAAAAGCGTAGCCCCTCAGGGCACGTACGCGCAAAAGATTTTTCATATGCGCGGTGTCTGAACATAAACTTCCCCGGCGCCGGACTGTTTTGTATGTTACACAAATGAAATAAATTCCCCTTCTTTATCGCTGATCGGGCCTTTTCTTTTGTTTTTTTGCCTAAAGTCAAGTAACCGCTTCTTCCTCCGTTCACTCGATGATTGAAATGAATGAATTCAGGTCCTACCTGGGTGCGGCGATGTTTTAAATATCCCTGGTGGGCTGTGTGCTGCAGGAAAAGCACTCCCTGTTATTATTTTTATTTCTGAGAGAACTTTTTACAACATATATAGTAGAAACACCGCATGAACACCGCCGCGGTCTTCAAGGCGCTACATGAGCTGGCTGTCAATCATTTCAGTAGGCGTGTCAGCAAGTAACCAATCAGCGAGCTCAGTTGAGTCCCCTCCGTGTGCAGCTGCTCATATTACAACAAGGAGAACGCGAGCGTATAGTTTCTGACATATGCTTAAGCATATCAGCAAAACAAATGCGCACAAAATGCGCGCGTAGAGTGGCGTACCTGAGGACGCATGAGTGTATCTCGGGCTTGAGATTCTTTCTCCCCAGCTGCTCATGTTTATGTACCACCTCGTTTGTCCTGTAGGTGGTGCTGGTTACTGACGGATCTCTCGGAATTGGAAAGGGTTCCCTACGTCACTCTCTCCATAATCTAAAGCAGCGTGGGGATGACAAGAAGTTCCCACTCCCTTTTCCTTTCCCCACCAAAATGTTCATCATGTGTATAGCTAATGCAGAGGAGGTACTGAACCATATGCTTTTGTTAGTTAATCTATGTATAGGCACCATAAAGTGAATAGTCCATGTAAAAGCTAATCGGCCAGTTACGGTGAAACCCTATGTGACTACAAGCATCACATTGTAATCCTTTTCAACAGTCCCAACCTCTGTAAGACTTCCATATTTTACAGTGTTTGAGAGTTTAAATACAGTATTTAAATTGATAATTTGGGATTGATTTTACACATTTTCATCAACGCTTTCGGTTTCACGAACATTGTAACTTGTAAGCCAGAGAAGTTTAGCTTACGCACAACAAATTTCAGTCATTTACAGCTTCCGGTAGACCTTACTGCTTTAAAAATGGCTCCATGTCTTGTGCAATCACAGTTGCAAATGACTGATGCCATGGAAAACTTAGAGGAGCTGCTCCATCTCAGTGGAGGGGATGGTCAGATCTTCACTGTGGATGGTCCACTTTGCATAAAAACTGTACAAGCCATGTTTGGGTAAGACTGGGTACACTGTGGAACAAAATCACCGGTTTACAGTATATTTTATGTATCCAGTGTGCCTCTACTTGATTGTATTGCTTGTTTTGTGTATCTTCCAGGTCGCTGATCGATCGTGCATACTCCCCCTTCCATGCAGTGCTGCATTGTGGGAATTTGTCATCAGACGTTCAGGTTTTCCCTCGTCCTGAGCCTGTCGTGATGGATGAAGAGGTGGACCCAGTTCCCCGAACAGTCAACACAGGTACAGGTCAGCACCATATCCTCAAGAGGGGAGACTCTTTCAAACAAACAAAACTTCATTTGTTTCTGTCATTTCAGATCTTAAAATTGTGGGTTTCATCGAAATTGCTGACATTTCCAGTCCTCCTGTAATATCCAGACACTTGGTCCTTCCTATTGCTGTGAACAAAGGTTTGTTTTAAAGATTTTACTGCTGAAATACTAATAAATGGTTTGAGATAGAAATAAACATCAGGAAAGAGACAAAATACTAGATACACATAATTTTACTAATGTAAAATAACATTATTGAGCTCGTCAGAGATTATGGTACAGTATTTGGACTTGATTTCAGATGTGGATGAAGTTGGAACAGGAGCCACAGATGAGCTTGAGGAGGAACCCTCTGCCAGCCAAATAGCAGGCAAAAGTCCTAATTTTTGTGTTCTTTTACATGGAAGTCTGAAGGTTGAGGGAATGGTGGCACTGGTCCAGCTGGGGTGAGATAAAGAGTTCCATATTGTTGATAAATTACAAGTCCAGGTACATTTAATTGCTAACTTATTTATTATAAATATCAGGTGATTAAATTCAGTTTGTCTTGCTTTGTCCAAGGCCAGAGTGGTATGGGATGTTGTACTCTCAAGCAGACAGCAAGAAGAAGTCCAACCTGATGATGTCTCTGTTTGAGCCTGGCTCAGAGCCTCTGCCCTGGCTGGGAAAGATCTCTCATTTAGGCCCAATTTCAGGTAAAGTTTCACCTCATTGCCACCAGTCTACTAGTCAAAAACTGGCAGCAACTAAGGGTGATTTTTTTTTTTAAATGTGCAATTTTTCATTCATGACTTAAATGGTTAATAATTGTGTGTACTCAAGCAAACAGTGAATGATTACCCACCCATATGCTCTTCCTGGTATTTTAGAGGCGGCTGACAATCCCTATGGAGAGGATGACAGTAAAAGTCCTTTTCCTGTGCAGCCGTCGGCCAAACGAAGCTACGCCCTGAATGCCACTGTGTGGATTAAGGCCAGTGGACTGCAGGTATGGAAATATCTATGCATGCATGCACCGTTTTTTTTTTTTTTTTTTTCATTCAACCTTTATTTATACAGGCTAGCCTCGTTGAGCCACGGGGACTCATTTACAAGAGGGACCTGTCTCACTCACACCCAGGGTCAATTTAGAGTTACCAATCAGCCTAACATGCATGTTTTTGGACTGTGGGAGGAAACCGGAGCACCCGGAGAAAACCCACGCATGCACGGAGAGAACATGCAAACTCCACCCAGAAAGGCCCCCGGACCGGGATTTGAACCGGGGACCTGCTCGCTGAGAGGCAGCAGCTCTACCAGTTGTGCCACCGTGCTGCCCATATGTAAATTGTACACCGTTAATTGTAAAAAGAAATGTGAAAAGCAAAGCTTAGCTTACATGTGTGCTCAGTTTAAAGTTGTTGTTGTTTTTTTTAAGCCCTGATACATGTGTTTAAGTGAGTACTGGTCAAAAACATGTTTCGAGTCGTTTCCTGTCATTGTACAGACTGATGTCCAGAAGATCCTGAGGAACGCGAGAAAAATACCAGATAAAACTCAGACTTTTTACAAAGTAAGTTTAGCTGAAACAATTGAAAATAACAAAAATATTTATAAAACTACATTTTATAATTTTTTCTGCCTTGTATTTCTTCTCTTAGGAGCTGAACCGTCTGCGGAAAGCTGCTTTGGCGTTTGGTTTCTGGGAGCTCTTGAAAGGAGTGGCTGAGCTCCTGGAGAGGGAGTGCACCCTGCTGCCGGACTCTGCCCACCCCGATGCAGCTTTCCAGCTCTCCCACGCTGCACATCAACTCAAACTGGCCAGCTCCGGCGACTCCCAGTATGCTGCTTTCGATCACAACATTCAACCCATGCATACTGACTTTTCAAGCTGAGACAACTCTTTTGAATGAATTCTAAAGTTGGACTCCTGTTGGACAGTTCGGGTGCATCCACAAGGCTGTGTCTCCAGTCTCTGGAAAATGGAGGCATTATTCTTTGTACATACTTAACATTTTTTTTATTTTCATTCAGAGAAAAACTTTCATTGTAATAAATCGTTAAAATGAGAAGATAATTGTTCAGAACAGATTTTTGCTGAGCCTTACATACTAATGATTACAGCCCAGCTGTGCTCTTCAATCTTCTACTCATGAGAACTCAAGATTAGCATGACTCCATTATTTTAGATCAAACAGGAAGTGGAAAAAAGAGGAATTCACTTGAAAAGCAAGGTTTTAGAACACGGTGATCTTCATAAAAAGCGTCCAGAAGCAAGCAGGCAGCAGAAGTGTTCAAGAAAACCATTTGTGCTCCGTTTTAATTTGCTTTCCTCTTCTTGGTGCGGAAACGCCTCTTCCTCTGCTTGTAAAGGTGACGGAAGTTAATAAAAAGCCCTGGAGGAGGAAAAACCAAGATTGACATCTGAGCTAAAAATAAATGAGAATGATTGCCTAGATAAGCTGCTCGGCTGACTTACCCAAAAACATGAGCACTAGATAGACGTGCAGGACGAAAGAGAAGCTGACTGAGGTACCGATGACTTTCGGCAGAGGGATGCTGAAGAGTTTGGTTTCATCAAATATGGGAATGGACTGAATCACCGCAACAGCTACGTGAAATGGGGGGGAAAATAAAAGATGTCCATTTTATAAAGTGACAGTGAACAGAGTAAATTAGATGGATGTAAACTAGCTCACCTTCAGCTAAAACGCCTAACGGATACAGAGGGATCCACACGGTGTACCGCAGCCAAGTCAGGGTTTTCCACTCTGTGTTGAAACATGCCAGCATGTAAAAGGGATACCTGAAAATGGAGCATCGTGTTGGTTTAAAGCAGAGAAAAGCTGTGATGTTCATCAGCTGACAACATTTGCAATCCATAACAATGCATCTTTGTAACAGAAGACCTGCTGGTGCCGAGGATCAAAGAAAACTTTCTGAGTGCTGCTTCAGAAATCTATTAAAACTTTTAACTTTGTAAACCCAGACAGGATTTTAGTAGAGTGAAAGTATCTTAAATCATTCGCTTTGTTTACTTACTCCTTTTATGTTTATATAGATACGTTTCATGCCAAGAATATCTGCTGGATATAAAAGATTACAAAACTACTGATGTGCGCTTGCCTGAAAATTTCGACGGCGCTCCACAGATAGAAAACGAAGAACACAACTGGACGATTGTGCATTTCTTCCAAACTACCAAAGATGATGAAGAGGATAAAATTCCTTCCAACCACCTACAAACAAAAGAAGCAATGAAGGCATGAAGACGAAAAGGTTAGTCGTTGGTCTGCCAGTAAGACTTGATGCAGAATTTCAAACATCCTCTACCTGGATTAGAGTGGGAACAACTGCTGTTCTGACGAAGCCAAAGGCAGCGTTCAGGACTTCAACACACGCCAGGATCTGGCAGAAGAACATCATGTCTGAAATCGTGTGAAACGTGTCGTAGAGCGAATCTGAAATGACATTTTTAAGAAGTGAATATTTAATGTGGTACTTCTGCTAGGTTATTAAAAATGTACCGGTAAACAAAATGTCAATTTGCACTAGTGCATTATCTCTTACCTTGGCCAAATATGAAGAGGCGCACAGTCATGTTGACAAAGATCCACGAAAACCCAAGAAACTGCACCAGGTTATAAACAAACAAAAAGCCTGTTTTGAGGCTGACAAACCCTGGAAGATTTTTAAAGAATATGAGAAAATATTAGTTGATCTGCATCAACAACAGTTTAAACGTCACGTTCGGGATTAAATGTTCTTTAAAAGTGACTTGAAGACATTTTGAAACCACCTAATGGCACAAAGTAACAATCAGGATTTACACCCACCTTCTTCTGTTTGTCTTGCAACCCTCATCCTGCTCTTTTTTTCCTCCTTAAAGTAAAAAAAACAAATTGAAAACGTGCCTTTTCCACTGTCCATTTATCTAATTTCACACAGTTGCATTTTGAGATGTTAAGTCTCGGTGTTCTGCAATACGGCAGCTAAAAGAGCTGCAAAGAAACCGAGATTATAAGAGGAAAGAAAATTACTTCGTCTCACCTTTTCCCGGATCTCCATCTCGGCGTCTGACTCGTCAAGCCAGCGGTCAAAGTCCGGTGCCAAGAAGACGGGTCTGCGCTCCTGCACGGTCAGCCTGTTCCACCAGCCTCGCTGCTGCTTCCTCACAGAGATGTTGACCTGTCGCTGTGTGGACTTGTGGCTCACCTGCATGGCACACGTCATAATCGTAGTTAGGAAAAAGTTAAACAGATGTCAGTAAGAAATAAATGGACTGAACTGTTGAAATGTGTACCTCAGGCTTTACTGGTAAAAGGAATTGTAAGCTGAACCCATATTCATTTTGTCCTTTTGCACCATGCCCCTGGGCTACACAAAACAAGCATACAAAAAGTCAAATAGTCTGTTAAAATGCTACTTACACATCTAAACATGCATACAATCTAGAACCATGTCTCACCTCTAAAATGAAGGACATTTTCGTGCACTTGGACATCAATGTGCTGCAGAGAGAAAAAAGAAGAGGCAGATTGTGAGCACAGTTCCTCAAATTAGATTTTTAGCATCACCTGAATACAAAACATTTGCACATCTAATAAGTTACAACCCAAAAGAATAAGTTAAACCTACCTTAGCAATTTATAAGCTAAAGTACGGAAACTGTGACAAGTTATTTTTGTCCTTTCTTCACCAAACTCTTCAGGAAATGAGTATTTTCACACAGTGGCCGCCCCGGATCTATCTCATGAACTGTCGGTGTTACACCATATTCTGTGACCTATCATATATTGTGACGGTACATTTTATAACACGTGTCCCGTTTGACGGGTGCTAGCCGGTAATAATGGCATTAATAATATTAAAAATTTGTTTCAGCTCCCAACATGCAAACCAGTAGCCATATTTACAACAACAAAAAACACCCAGTCCTTATTTGCATTTATCCTTCGAGGCTTGAAATAAAGCGGAATAAAATCCTCAAAAAAAACTCTCACCTGGGCGTCTGTGAGCTCCACGCGCAGGTAAATCTCTTCATGACGTTGAGCAAAGTAAACAAGAGGCGTGAGAGTCATCGCTGAGTTTTCAAAGGACTCGTTTCAAGTAAAATTTAACTAAATAATCAATGAATGGAGCCTGAACGCAACATGCTAGCTAGCCAGGAAGCGTTCCAGCCAACGTGCGCGTTCAAGACGTTGACGTACCGACGCGCGCCGCTCGCTCGTGCTCTTTTCTGATTGGCTCCGAGTGGATATTTACGGAAGTAGCTTAGACCCGCGCTAGCCCATCAACTTGTTTAGCTTCGTTTTTAGCGACACGACTAAAATGCAGACCGAGAATCTGGTTTCATCTCTGCAAACGGATTTGTTGAAGTCTTCGGGGACATTTTGTATTCTTGTTGGTGTAACAGGAAGTGTTGCGGCTTTGAAACTGCCTGTTTTGGTCTCCCAGCTTCTTCAGCTCCCGAGCGTAAGCAGCTTCACGCTTATAAAACTTGTTCTTGTTCATATTTACTCTGCCAGATGTTGTTATCGTCATGCAAACCCACGGAACCGCGCACCAATATTAAACTGACTGCGTAGTTTTTATCTTTACCACACGATGGAGACATTTGGCAGCAATACCAAAAGCTCTAACCCTAGAATGAACATACATTTATGACACAATTTTGTGAATACTGTAATGTACTACTGTTTTTCCCCCCTGTTTCTGTTTATTAAATTTGTTCTTTTTTTATTATTTTTTTTTACAAAAAAACACAATACAAAACAATCCCATTAATGATAACGTACAAAATATAAAAAAATGAAAGGTAGCAGAAAGAAGAAAATATCTTATTACAGTACTGTATACTGTATCTGCCCCTTTTTTTCAAACAATCAGTTCAAACAATAATACTCTTCCAGTAACAGACCAAAATGAATAACTCTTTCTAATGTTCTAACTAATACAATACACATTGATTGATTGATTGATGTTTATTCATTCATTTTAAAGAACAATACAAGACAGTTTCATCAGATACAAGAATACAAGTAGGATAAAATGAAGGGAGCAGAAAGAAGATGAAATCTTATTATATCTGCCCCTATTTCACAGTTTGTTCAACCAATGATAACCTTCAAGCAACATCACAGAATGAATAATTCCACTTATTTTTCTAACTGTAATACATAAACTAGATCACAAAATGAATAATTCTACTTAATTTTTCTAACTAATACACAAACTACATCACAAAATGAATAATTCTTTTTCTAACTAATACACAATAGCAAAATGAATAACTCTTTCTAATGTTCTAACTAATACACAATTTTTTCATGACATTACACTACTTCATATATAATTTTTTTAAACAATTTAGTTTTGATCATTTTCTTAAATGTAAACATTGACCTCACTCACTCTACAAATCTCAACACCCTCAACTTTGAATGGAACATCAGCAGTTTTCTTTTTATTATTGAATATCATGTAATTGGTTTTTCTAGATTTAATGATAATTTATTGAGTTTAAACCAAGTTTGTATTTTGACAAATTCTGTCTTTATCAATTCCAACATTTGTTCTATACTGTATCTTTACCTAAACAAAAAAAATGTGGTATCATCAGCAAAAAGTACACATTTAAGGAGTCCTGACACATTTACCAAATCATTCACATATAAAATAAATAGCTTTGGTCCAAGTACAGAGCCTTGAGGAACTCTGCATGTGATATTACAGAGGTCACATCATTTATCTGTACAAATGTATTTATTATTTATACACAAGGACATAGTGCCTTCTAAAAATGATCAATGCCATTGTGTTGTTTTGTGTCTTAGGTGGATGTACGGGTGGTCACTACAGAGCATGCCAAACACTTTTACGATCCTGCAGAGGTTTCAGTAAAAATCTACAGTGAAAAGGATGAGTGGGAGGTATACAATGAATTTATTAAAAATATCCATGTATTTTCCTATTATCTGATGCCATTGGAAGTATTTTCTATCTTATCATTCATACCTTTGTATTATATTTGTGTGTTTTCACCTATTACACAGATATCTCATTTTAAAGGTTTATTAAATAAACATGCACTATAATGTGTATATTAATGTAGTCCATATGTCATATATTTAACAATATATGATGCTTCAAGCTCATTAAGTGTTGTCAAAATCACTACATGTATTAAGTTTAGTTATGAGTTGGTACTCCACAGCCAGTTCTGAGAAATTTGAGACACAGAAACCTGGTCAAGGGCCAAAAAGATTGTGAAATATTGGCATCACACATTCCTGTGAGACGGTTAAGCTTAGGATATAGTTGACGCGTCGCATAGGGCGCGCGGCCAAAGTGACGCAATCGCGAAGTCCCCGCCCCCGCGCTTTGGCCAGCGCGTTGGTTTCGCGCGTGGTCGTGCACCTCCTAGATTTTGAAGCTCCGCAAGCCTAGCGCGCGCGCCGAATTGATTGACAGGTCGGGTGTGGACCTCACCGACAGCCTTCACGCCAGAATCTGCAGCTGTCTGCGCCGCTGTGGTCGTGGAAACGGCGTCGCGACGCATGGAGGAATGTTTTGTGACACAAAATGTTAAAATTCTCCTTCATTCCTGATCTGGAGTCGGACTTTTCTTTTGTTTTTTCGCCAAAAGTCACGTGATCGCTTTCTCCTCCGCTGACTCCATGCATTAAAACCGCAAATAAAGACAACAGTTCAGCACGCGAGCGGAAAGCTATTTGTTTTTGTTGTGTGATTCATAGATATAATAAACACTCTTTGTGTTTATTATATCTATGGTGTGATTTCAAACAGTTCTTCTTCTACGGTAGATTTCTTCTTCTACACCCTTTCTTGCAACATATGCACAGGTTTTAGAGAGTACTGCCACCTTCTGGTCCGTAAAAGAACAGCACTTTGCCAAGCGCTGCCGTGCCACACTATAAACGCATGCACAGTGCGCGCGCAGCACGCGCGCTCCAGCTTGCGGACCAAAGCGCGACTATATCCGAGCCTTGAAGGCTCGGATATAGTCGCGCTTTGGTCCACAAGCTGGAGCGCGCGGGCAGCGCGCGCACTGTGCCGTGCGGCTTCATGCGTTTATAGTGTAGCACGGCAGCGCATGGCAAAGTGCTGTTCTTTTACTGACCAGCAGGTGGCAGTACCCTCTAAAACCTGTGCATATGTTGCAAGAAAGGGTGTAGAAGAAGAAATCTACCGTAGAAGAAGAACTGTTTGAAATCACACAACAAAAACAAATGGCTTTCCGCTCGCTTGGGGAATTTAATACATTTATATCAAATAAAAAACATTCCTCCATGCGTCGCGACGCCGTTTCCACGACCACAGCGGCGCAGACAGCTGCAGGCTCTGGCGTGAAGGCTGTCTGTGAGGTCCCTACCCGACCTGTCAATCAATTCGGCGCGCGCGCTAGGCTTGCGGAGCTTCAAAATCTGGGAGGTGCACGACCACGCGCGAAACCAACGCGCTGGCCAAAGCGCGGGGGCGGGGACTATGCGATTGCGTCACTTTTCGCGCGCGCACCCTCGCGCCCTATGCGACGCGTCAACTATATCCTAAGCTTAAGCTTAGGATATAGTTGACGCGTCGCATAGGGCGCGAGGGTGCGCGCGCGAAAAGTGACGCAATCGCATAGTCCCCGCCCCCGCGCTTTGGCCAGCGCGTTGGTTTCGCGCGTGGTCGTGCACCTCCCAGATTTTGAAGCTCCGCAAGCCTAGCGCGCGCACCAAATTGATTGACAGGTCGGGTAGGGACCTCACCGACAGCCTTCACGCCAGAGCCTGCAGCTGTCTGCGCCGCTGTGGTCGTGGAAACGGCGTCGCGACGCATGGAGGAATGTTTTTTATGTGATACAAAGTATTAAATTCCCCGAGCGAGCAGAAAGCCATTTGTTTTGTTGTGTGATTTCAAACAGTTCTTCTTCTACGGTAGATTTCTTCTTCTACACCCTTTCTTGCAACATATGCACAGGTTTTAGAGAGTACTGCCACCTGCTGGTCAGTAAAAGAACAGCACTTTGCCATGCGCTGCCGTGCTACACGCATGAAGCCGCACGGCACAGTGCGCGCGCAGCACGCGCGCTCCAGCTTGCGGACCAAAGCGCGACTATATCCGAGCCTTTAGGAAACATTTTTCTCACTGGTTTGTTTCTAAACATCCTGTCTCTTTAGCTTTGGACACAGAGATCTGACCCTGTGCTGCACATTGAGCTAAGGCGATGGGCAGACCTACTAATCATTGCCCCCCTTGATGCCAACACCCTGGGAAAGATTGCTTCTGGCATTTGTGACAATATCCTGGTGAGAACATGGTGAAAAAAAAACAAGGTTTACTGTTTTATATATATACTAACAAACAAAAATCTATCACACATTTTCCCTGCATTTATTGAAGTTTTAATTAAGATTTGATTTTTCAGACCTGTGTGGTAAGAGCTTGGGATAATGGTCGACCGCTTCTCTTCTGCCCTGCTATGAATACAGCTATGTGGCAGCATCCCATTACAGCCCAGCAGGTATCCAGGCTCAAAGAGTTTGGATATGTTGAAATTCCCTGTACTACTAAAAAGCTAGTCTGTGGAGATGAAGGTGGGTTTAAATAAAATATCCTTTATTTTATTTCTTAATTATATTCTGAGTGAAGTTGCCCATACTGTCACATAAAATTCCAGAAAAAAACAATTACGTTTACTGATATTTACCTTCTCCATACAGTTGTATAACTCTGGTGCAATATTGCTTATTTAAAATGTTTTCAGATACACATCCAAATATCATTTTTACATAATCTGAATACTTTTGAAAAAATTATATATATTAAGAACTTTATTAACATCAATTCAATTCAACATTACATTAGTGCCCCTACACCCCCAAATTGTTTTGTGTTGTGTTTCTGAACTGACAGGATAAAAACCGTAAAGACAGGAAAAACGTATTAAAAAAACCATTACCGTTTCCGTAAGGCAATATTCATCTTACAATAAAACACACTAGCCAACTAAACTTATTGTAAAACCTTGTCAAAAACTTTTGGAGAGAGTTTCTTCTTGTAACTGTTTTTTTTTTAAAACTCCACCATACCTAAAACTACTTGACCCACAGGTCAGAGGGTGACCGGCAGAAACCAACAATAAATCCATCAAATGAACGTCTTCAGACCTTTGAAGTTGGTTGTTTTATATTACCTGCTGGCGCTTTTTAACAATGCACTTTCTTTGAATCTCTGCACTTTTCCAAAAGAAATCGTCAACTAAACTCTGCTATAGTCGTATGTCTATTCATTATCAGCAACTATGTTAAAAGTTTCTCTGTTCAATCTGAGCTTGTTGTGTTCAATGAATCTTTGTATTTATATCTGCAGCTCTGGCTGTAGGAACTTTAATCTGTTGGGAAATAGTTACTTTCTGTTAACAGCCACTGTTATACCTGTAAACAACAACATGCATTAAATATCCTAACATTTTACATAATGGTGACCGCTTTTAAGGAGCGTCTATCATTTTTCACCAGCTTAATTGATTAGTCAAGGGTTGGTCTGGTTTTAAAGCTTCACCTGCCTTACAACCCCAATACGTTCAGGCGTGCACAAGAAAAAATCAGTGGAAATGTACGATCCTCTGTGTTTTCTTAGATGTAGCTGTGACTTGTGCAAGTATGCAGCTCAAGTATGCAGGAAATGACCGAGGACAACTCTGATCTCACCAACATAAATTTTAAAGAATTTGATTGTGATTTATGAGGGTGTCAAGATTTCTGTGAACTTACTGATTTTGCCTGTTGACTCAACGTGTTCAGATAGAATTATGGCCTGAAAGAACAACACATGGTTGTGGAAGCGTTGTTATAAATCAGGGGTTTTCCATCTTCTAGTCGTGGGACGGTAACATCTTGGTGGAATCAGGGTTTGAAAATATCTGTATTTTTCCTCTGAATGACTTGTTTGCATCGTTGGTGATGATAGAAACCAGGAGCCGTGTCTTTTTCCAAAGAAACGACCAAATTAACACCACAACTGCAGGTGTGAGACGGGGGTGGAGGAGTGTATAATACCACTTCACATGCTTGAAATAACTGAATTGTTCCACTCAAAAGATAAAAACCTTCAGCCAAAACAAAGTGGTGAGGTAAAATGAATAATCTATGCTTTGCCCTCCATATTGAAATAACAAAAAGAGCTCCTCCCTGACTTGTCTCCCCCAGTTTGAGAGCAAGAGCAAAGGCGTGTGTAAATCAAGAGGAAACGGTAAAGGCCAAGTGGGGGGAGGTCATAATGATTTGCTTGGTGCTCTCAGTAAGTTTAGGTTCTCAAATCAAATGTTGCTGCAAAATAAAGAAACTTTGTTTTTAGGCTGTGTTTATTTAGACTGTGACCTAAAGTGACCCAGTGTGCTCCAAACTGCTTGTCATTTATTTGTTGAACAGTGTCTGAAAAACACTGAATTTAAAACAGACGAGTGAATCTTTACCCTTTTTTTTTTTCTTCCAAACAACATATCATGCCCATATTGTGCAGCGTTAAGTTTTGGTTTGAAAGTCTCTCACATGCTCTTGATTTTCATTTTGCTCTATGTATAATTTTTAATTTTCCGTCAAACGACAGCCAACCAATGAGGGCTGAGTCTGTACAGATAAAAACCTTTTTATCGCTGCTCATTTTCTGAACTGACCTTGAGATGTTCAGAGCAGCAGTTCTTTTGTAAAGAGTGCCTGGTTGACCCAGGAAAAATGCAGGTCAATTAACATCTTCCTCTCTTTAGATACTGATGAAGACAGAGGTGTTTCTGTGTTGGAAGACACTTTTAAATGTTTTCATTTCCGTAGCGTATTGCAGTTTTCTGCTCCAACAGCTTGGTCTGTAGGGACTCCACATTACAGGGTGCTACACTTAACTTTTTATTCCATTGATCAAAACCTTTAACAAATCTAAACTAAATATATTTATGGCCTATCATCTCTGTTATTCAACTATTATCACTCACAGTGGATTATTTTGAAAGCATTTTAATTAAATATTTTCTTTCTGTTTGGTCAAATTATCAAGCCTTAGTGTCCAACTAACCCAAGAAAGTCATTTGAATGGTTGGGGAGTGGTGGTGCAGAGGTTAGAGAAGATGGACCTGGGATTGGAAAGTCGCAGGTTCAACTCCCAATACCTCAACATCAAAATGTGTGTGGAAAATGTAAAACACCCACACCTGCCCCACTCTGGGACCCCCACTATCTGCTCCCAAATACAGTACAGGTCTTTCTTAAAAATGAGTTCTCGTGACTTAATGAGACTACCTGTATAAATAAAGGGTAAATGAAAACATTAATCATAATCCCGGTCGGGGGGCCATTCTGGGTGGAGTTTGCATGTTCTTTCTGTGCATTCATGGGTTTTCTCCGAGTACTCCGGTTTCCTCCCACAGACCAAAAACATACACTAAAAAGGAGGGCCATTCAACTGGCGGCCCACGGGCCGGTGACCTCAATTCGACCCACTTCATTTTACTTTTTTTTTTTTTTTTTCTGGGTTTGGGTTCGGTTCATTTCATTTATGATTCAATACAAAAAAAATGTATTTAACAGGTAAAAGATCATTATAAACTTTGGTTTATTTACATAATGATTTTAATCGCTGGATATCTGGCCCCCGAGCGGTTGCCTTTCAGAAACTGTGGCCCTGAGCAGTTTTTTGTTGAATATCCCAGATCTACTGTAATTTCTGGACTATTGAGCGCACCCAAATATAAGCCACGCCCACTAAATTTAAACAATAATAATAATTTTGTTATGATAATAACATAATAATATAATAATTTTTGGGTTATGACCGAAAGAACAAGATCTCGGATACAAGCGGCTGAAATGAGTTTTCTCCGCAGGGTGGCTGGACTCTCCCTTAGAGATAGGGTGAGAAGCTCAGTCATCCGGGAGGGACTCGGAGTAGAGCCGCTGCTTCTCCACATCGAGAGGAGCCAGTTGAGGTGGCTCGGGCATCTGGTTAGGATGCCTCCTGGACGCCTCCCTGGTGAGGTGTTCCGGGCATGTCCCACCGGGAGGAGACCCAGAGGAAGACCCAGGACGCGCTGGAGGGACTATGTTTCTCGGCTGGCCTGGGAACGCCTTGGGATTCCCCCGGAGGAGCTGCTCCAAGTGGCTGGGGAGAGGGAAGTCTGGGCCTCCCTACTTAGGCTGCTACCCCCGCGACCCGACCCCGGATAAGCGGAAGAAGATGGATGGATGGATGGATAATAATTTTGTACATAGGCTGCACTTGTGTATAAGCCACGGGTGTCCATGTTGTAACATGAGACATTTACACAGAAATATATTTTTTAAACTTTTGATTAAATGCGTATCGGTAACATACACACATTATGTACAGTATTTTTTTTTTCCTGAACAGTACCAGTAATAAGGCTGGTTAAAAAATATACATTAGCCTAGCAGGAAGTCACTAGCCGTGTTTCCATCAAGGTTTCTCGATGCGCATTTTGAAGTATCGCATCAGAAAAGGTGAATGGAAACGGCACGATTCGAATTAACTTCCTCTAATTCGCAAAAAAGTTGATACGCTCGCTTGAGGTGGTTTTTGGGTTTTTCGAAACAGAGCTGATGCGCAAAACGAGAGATGGAAACAGATTTGCCGACTCAGTTCTGACGTAGCGAACATTCACGTCATGTGACTGATCAGCTGTTTCCGCTGTAACATCGCTAAAACTAGTTGGCATGACAGAATAAATACAACTTGCCCGATAGCAACACATTCCTGAAATATTCTCTCCATTTTGCCGAGATGTGTGGTTCGGTTCCTGTTTTCAACCGCTACTTCCTGTTTACTGTAGACGTGCGTAACGCTGACGTCTGACGTAATGCCGCTTTGCGTGGCCTGGTGGATTCGCTTCAAGCCAGTTGATGGAAACACTTCTGATTCGCATTAATTTTTATTTACATTTTTGCGAATTTTCAAAAATTCGCTCAAAATTCGAATTGAAAATACTGTAGATGGAAACACGGTTAGTGATTGCAATCTTCATCTTCCTCCTGCAAAGGATTTTTTTTAAACTGCTCCTCTGTCAGCATCCGCTGGCAGACTGGAGCAGAAGTTGCTCTTTGCATGCTGCCAGTTTTGGTAAATGATTTCTTGCCACCAGTCATCCAAACCTCCCACCGAGCTTTGAGTGTCACTTTAATACACGATTCACACTGATATCGAGAGGCTGAGAATACTTTGTTGTGCCCCCAGGGAGGGGTACAAGTTCCCCCTCCGCGTTCTCTCCTCCACTCCTTGTTTCATTGGTCCACTGTGACCTGTTTGGTATTTTTATTAGTCAGATTTTTTTTATCTTTATTTATACAGGTACTGTAGTCTCATTGAGTCATGAAGACCCCCCTCCCAGGAGAGACGTGTACTGGGCAGCTATGAGAGCGCCAGGGTGTGATGAGGCTGAATGTATTGGTGGCAGGAAGCTTGTTAGCCCATCAAAAAACAAAATCCATAAATTAGCTGCAGCACTGTATAAGCCGCGGGGTTCAAAGCTTGTGAAAAAAGTAGCAGCTTATAGTCTGGAAATTATGGTAAATTGTCCCTAAGTGTGAGTGAGAGAGTGAATGGTTGTTTGTCTCGTTTGTGTGTCCCTGTGACGGACTGGACCTGGGTGTATCTGCCTCTTGCACGGCTGGACATAGGCACCGGTGACCCCCTGCGGCCTGAAAAGGAAGAAGCGGGTAAAGATGATGGATGGATCCTTTTAGGAGACAGTAGTACTGTACATCAAACTGAAGGGAAGTATGGAAGCAGTTATGTCCCATAGTAGTTGCTTCAAGCTAAAAAAAAAAAAAGACTTATGTAAACAGCTTATTGCCATTTATTGTTATTTACTCTTACTTTTTTGTTTAAACTAAATTTTTACAACTTGCTCGTCTGTTCGATGTTACAGTGACCCAGATAATCAAACTTTATGTTTAGCCAGCATCAGCGTTGTTGACTGACTCGTTCCTGTACCTGAAGGACGTGTTGTTAATTAGTTTGCTTTTAATCTGTATTTTCATCTTCTCTTTCTCACTGAGATTGCACATTCAAATTACTTGGTTTATGAACATTATACAGGCTATTTGTGAGTTTTAACTGGTGGAACAGTTATGGTTTGTGGTCAGCGCAGCCATGCCTCATTGATGTTTGCTGTGATCTAGTGTGTTTTCTGTCTCACAACGTAAGGTGCCTGTGGGGGTTCTTGTGTCTCCGTTTTTAGATTTTAGATTTTAAGCGCTGTGCAAATGTAACTCTGCTTTGTGTGACTCATAACGGTGAAGGTTATCTGTACTATTTTTTTTTTATGACTAAAAAAATGTGTGGATAGAGCCATAAGATAGGCTCTGGCCATGAGGCCCTCTTACATCTTGCTTTAGAAATAAATGAAGTTGTGTATCAGTACAGTACAGTATTTTTTTTCCTCTCCCAGTACACATGTTGCACCCAATGCATAAAAAAGTCAAAACAACCTTTTACAGAGGAAATGTTCCTGTCAATTGCTTTAAGAAAATAAAAACATCGCCATTGTGTGAGATTAGTGTCGCTTTGTAGCAAATCATTTCTACAGCCTGCCTCAGATTTAGATGTGCAAATGTACAAGAAGTGTTCTCAACAACTTTGATTGCAGCTCTATGTGTATATTGTTGCACTGGTTTCTTTGTAATGTATTTCTGTAACCAGTTCGTTCTTTCCCGTAGGTAAAGGCGCCATGGCTGAGGTATCAACCATCATCAGCGTTGTCAAACAATATCTGCAGAAACCAGAACAAACATGAAGATTGGGTCGCTTTGTACAGACTTGTTGAACAAACTAAACGTTAACTTTCACATTTCCCACTCAAAGTACACTCACCAGATATTATTTTTATTTACACTGATGTGAGTAGCAGTAGTTTGTGTTTTAATATCCACTCACATTTCCAGTTGGAGCTGTTCTTGTTCCTTTACCCATCGAATGATTCACAGCTGACTGTGACTCATATCAGCCTGGCAGTTAATCCAAGCTATCTGTTACTGTGCATAAATATATTTCTATATTATAGATAGATAGCTAGATAGAGAAAGATAGATGTATAAGTCATCCTGTTTGCTTATGATGATGTCATGATTATAGATAATTCTCTAATCTCTTCTGTACTGAGATTAATTCTGCAGTCTTATCTATGACACCAATTTCAACAAATTTGGGACGTTGTGTAAATTATATCTTAAAATAATGCAAGGGTTTGCAAATCTTATGAACCCACATTTTTACATGAGAACATAGGAAACATCACATGTTTGAATAAACTGTAAAATTTAAAACTGTAAAATTTAAAGAAGGTATTGAAGTCAGTGTAACACTTCAAAGAAAGCTGGGACAGAGACATGTTTACCACGGTGAAGCGTCCTCTTCTTTTAACAACTGTCTGTGAACGTCGACAAACTGAGCAGACCAGCTGTAGTTTCAGTGATGTTTCTGAACGGTGTTGGCTTCTTTTTTGCATGATAGAGCTTTAACCTGCATTTATAGATGGCTTGATTACCTGTTTGCAGAGGATACTGTAATTTGTAGAAGTGTTCCCGAGCCATGCTGCGATGTCCAGAACAGAATCTGACCTGCCTGACATTTTAAATATCACAAGCATCCAGTTTGTCCTTACACAAATGTCCCCGCCTTCCTGGAGTTGGGTTACACCTCATATTGTTTTATTTGTTCTTTACAAGCTGCCATTTAATGTTATAATTCTGCATGTTTAAAAAAAGATGGGTGCACACTGGGCTGCTGCATGCATTTTTTTATTTACTTTGAATATAAATGTCTTGACTACTGTTAGTGGCAAATGTAAAATATTTTTTATTAAAAGCATAATAAATTAAAGTTGTTAAAATATGTTTACATTCTTCCTATATATATTTTTTGTTTGCAGCAGAAATTTTATTTGGAAATATTGATCAAAAAAAAAAATTTTTTTTCTTTCATCCTTACAGGTTAGTCTAACTGAGCCTCAAGGACTCATTTACAAGAGACCTATTAAACAAAGAACACAGACGACAACAGTAGACAATCATATATAAAATAAAAATTAAATGGAAGGAAATTATAAATAAAAATTAAAACGATTGCAAACAGTACAGTTTTTGATTGTGTAAAAGCTTTTGTGGAGCTGATTTATTGACACGAAGAAGCAGAAACTCGTATTCTCATTGGTGGTACCAACATTTCAAGTTTGATTTGTGCAACACAATGGTTTTTTTTAACACCAATTCATATCTTGTGACATGGAGTTTTGTGTTTTTGCTATAAATTATTATTTTTTGAACGGTGTGAATATCTCACCTGTTGTATCCAGATCATATAGGACCAGCCATTAGGCTCATTGTTCATATGTTTAATACAAAAGCCAAAAAAAAAAAAAGTATTGTGTAAATCTTATTTCTTCATTCAGCAGTACACTGTAAAAAATAATTTGTAGGTTATATTGTTTTATTATACTGTATTGTGTTTGTGGATAAACCTCTTGAGAATCATAATTATCCTTCTAGACAAAGTTAATATACTTTGGAATGTCTTTTTCACTGCAAGGTATGTTTGGGATCTATATTGAAAAGTTAATCTCAAAATATAACGAGCCAGGTGGTGAAAGGGTTACATTTTTGACCAGCCTAGGCTCAGTGGGATTAACCTGTATAAATAAAGGTTGAATGAATTACGAGCTCATCAATTCTGACAAAATAAAACCTCCAAATGGAAGTTGATCAGTCATCTTGAACAGGTCACATACTTATTGCTCACAACAGTTACACTGATCCCCACTTTAAAAGCTTTAAACTATTACTTTAATCCATGTCCTAAAATGCTTTCTATATTTTCAGTTTTCAGAAGAGCTTCACTAAATGTTTGTTGCTGCTGTCCTAAGTCCCAAAGGTGAAAAAAAAACACAGATCACACTAAATTTGGACGTTTACTGCTGCGAAACAGAGGTGGGACCAAGTCAAGAGTGTTTTGCAAGTCTCAAGTCTTTATCCTCAAGTCCCGAGTCAAGACAGACAACAGTCAAGTCCTTTCGAGTCTTTTTTTTAAACAATGTTGCAATTGTATGTTAAATGTAAATAATAGTCCATGTGTTACAGTATTTTAAACCTGTATTTGTTTCAAATCTTGCTAAAAACATGTGCAGCTGAACACACAAAGTATATATATTTTTTATTATTGCACCTCTATATTGCACAGTCGAGTCTGACTCGAGTCCAAGTCATGTGACTTGAGTCCCCACCTCTGCTGTGAAAACCTTTCATCTCCCTACATACTGACCTGTTTTGGTCCCGTGTTTAAAAAAAATAAATCAAGATAGCGGTGTAAATGATGCCAGACCTTCATTTGTTTACATCGGTGAATTGAAGCAGACAGGAGGAGTAACTGTCGTTCTGCTAATGAGCTAAGAAGAAAATTGGAGCTTATCTTTCGAAACATGGCTTCAGACAAGAAGACCGCAGTGGACAGACTACGGTACTTCCTTTTTAAAGATCGTACCAGAAAGACTGATGTGCACCATTTCACACTTTAGTGAGAAAGGTTTCAGTCATACCAGAACTTTATTGAAATTCTGGCCTGATAATTACATTCTATATTGGTTTATCTGCCTTCTCACCAAATCCAGTGGAACTGCAGGAAATTTGCTTTGCAAATAATCAGGGGGCATTTGTTACTGTTGAGCTGTCAATATTGAATGAGAAGCATCCTCAGTTCCTCACCGAAGCACAACCTGTTCCGCTGCTATTGGCTGTGGCGTTTTGAAAAGTAGCCAAAGGGGAGTGCTGAACTCACAAACAAGCAGGTGAAGTGAAAGAACGCTGTGTTTTCACATCTGTCAACAAACGTCAGACATGCTGCATTCAAAGATGACGTAATGAGGAGAAAAGTTTTGCATTTTTTAATACATAACTAGGACTTTGTTCATATTGCATGTAATTAACTTACCAAGTGAACACATTTTGGAAACCTGGCAAAAACCATTGCAGATATGTTCCTGTTTTTGATTTTGTACATCTACCTTGTGGTGTTTTGCTAGTTTTGATACTTTGCATTTCACTTTCTATTTCTCTCCTACTTTTTTTTTCTGTTGTTTGTTGTTTAAGGAAATTCTACCATTGCTGTTCATCATTCTTTAGTTTGTAGCAGGTCGCTTTTGTAAATGAGCCCTCGAGGCTCAATGAGATTTACCTGACTAAATAAAGGTTGAATGAATGAATTTATCTCCAGATTGTTTAGTAAATGATGCGTTGTTGCTTTCATTGTCCTGAGTCAGATACAGTCTGATCTAAACTAAACATCAGTACCCGAGGGGAGGTGGTTCACGTCATGCTCTGTATGTTATTGTGTTTCAGTTTTATCCATCCATTATCTTCCACTTGTTCTGAAGTCAGGTCGTGGGGCAGCAGCTTGAGAGGCCCAGACATCTCTTTCCACCACCTCTTCCAGCTCTTCTGGGAGGACTCCAAGGTGTTCCCATTCCAACCAAGAGATAGTCTCTCCAGAGTGTCCTGAGTCTTCCCCGGGGACTCCTCCAAGTCAGACATGCCCGAACCACCTCCCTACGGAGGTTCCCAGGGAACATCTTTGCCAGATGCCCGAACCACCTCAACTGGCTCCTCTCGATGTGGAGGAGCAGCAGTTCTACCTGGTACTCTGAGTCTCTAACTGAACTCCTCACCCTGAGTCCAGCTACCCTGCAGAGGAAACATTTCAAACGCCTGTATCTGCAATCTCATTCTTTGGGTCACTACCCAGAGCTCGTGGCCACAGGTGGGTAGGAACATAGACTGACCGGTAAACAAAGAGTTTTGCCTTACAGCTCAGCTCTGTCTTCACCACAACAGACCGGTATAGAGTCCACAATACGGGTAGTCCCTGACTTACGAGCGCTCTTACTTACGAGGTCCCGGACTTACGAGCATGCATCTCATTTAAAAAAAAAAAAAAAATTTACTTTTTTTTTAAATAAATGAATACATGTACAGTACTGGACAGTCACCAAGCACTTAGCCTATCCTAACACAGTTTTTAAAGATGAAGGAATAAGTTGAATTGTCTCCCTTTCACATAAAGGGAGCAAGCTCCCTATGGAGCCTGCAGGGAGGAGGGAGACAATTCAACTGACTCCTTCATCTTTAAAAACTGTGTTAGGATAGGCTAAGTGCTTGGTGACTGTACAGTACTGTACATTTATCTATTTATTAAAAATATACAGTATATACAGTATTTTTATTTTTTATTGTTTTTTATTTATAAATAGATAAATGTACAGTACTGTACAGTCACCAAGCACTTAGCCTATCCTAACACAGTTTTTAAAGATGAAGGAGTCAGTTGAATTGTCTCCCTCCTCCCTGCAGGCTCCATAGGGAGCTTGCTCCCTTTATGTGAAAGGGAGACAATTCAACTTATTCCTTCATCTTTAAAAACTGTGTTAGGATAGGCTAAGTGCTTGGTGACTGTCCAGTACTGTACATGTATTCATTTATAAAAAAAAAAAAGTAAAAAAAAATATTATTATTATTTTTTTTTACTATGTGATCCTACTTACGAATTTTTGACATACGAGCGCCCCCTAGTGACGGAACTCGCTCGTAAGTCGGGGACTACCTGTACTACTGCAGACGCTGCACCAGTCCATCTGTCAATCTCACACTCCATTCTTCCCCCACTCATGAGCAAAACCCCAAGATACTTGAAGTGGAGGAGTTCCACTCCTCCACTTCAAGTATGTTGTTTATGTTGTCTAATTGTATTAATTGGTATATTATCTGAGGAACATTTAAAATGCCATCATTATTCCTTTATAAATCTTTGTAAAGGTGAAAGGATGATAATGTGTCTGCTAAATATCTCAAAAATCAACGGACAGATTTTAATTAAACTCAGCAAACTATCACTGGAAGAACATCTGATTAAAGCTGCAGTCTGCAGTTCTGTAGTGCAGTCTGTAAGTTGTCTAAAAATATATTTTTAACATATTTCTTCACTCTGTCACTATCTCCTGACAGACTGATGTTAGACAAAGTAATCTCTGAAAAAAACTATAGTCCCCTTGCTTCTCTAAAAGCATTTCTAAAAAGCCACAGTGACCCGCCGTTAACCAGCCAATAAAAACAGAGTTTTTAACCAGCCAATAAAAACAGAGCTTCTCACGCTCCTAACCCACGCCCCCGCCTGTCCCAGCCCGCAGCGGCCGCGCAGGTTCTCGTTCAAAGTATTGCAAAGCGATGCAAAACTGTTTTGTATGTGACACAAATGTATTAAATTCCCCTTCTTCATCCCTGATCTGGACTTTTCTTTTGTTTTTTTGCCAAAAGTCAAGTGATCGCTTCATCCGCACTGACTCATGACAGAAACATTGAGGAAATGAATGAATTTGTCACGAGCGAATTAAACTCATGTCCAACGTGGCTGCACGAGGCTTAGCAGATTTCTTGGTGTTCTGGTGTGCTGGACCAGCGCTCCCTGTTTTTATTTTATTTTTTAGAACGTTTTATTAACATATAAACACAGAACTTTGCAGCGGCTGACAGGACATGCAGTGGAGGCGGAGCATTCGGAAGCAGAGCTGAATTTCACAAGCAAGAGGGTGCAGAGCCATATATGGCTCTGAGGGGGAGGGACCAGAAACGTGTCTCTGTTCAAAATTTTCCTAAGTTCCAGCGTGTTCCAGGAATTACATATAGACCCTTTAAACTTTGGAGTCAATGTAATTCAAGATGGCTGCCACAGCTAATCAGCCTTAGTGAACACAAAAATGGTAACGTGGTCAGTTTATGTGTTAACGGCTGAGTCATCCCTGAGATCACACGTAACCAACCTCACAAGGCTATTTCTCAACAAAAGATGTCTTTAATTGAAAAATCTGCAATGAATGGCCATTAGGGCGGCACGGTGGCACAGTTGGTAGAGCTGTTGCCTCTCAGCGAGAAGGTCACCAGATCGAACCCTGGCATTTTCTGGGTGGAGTTTGCATGTTCTCTCCGTGCATGCATGAGTTTTCTTCGGGTACTCCGGTTTCCTCCCACAGACTAAAAACATGCATGTTGAATTACATTGACTCCATTGGGCGGCCGTGGTGTAGTGGTAATGGCAGTCGTCTCCCGATCGGAAAGTTGGCGGTTCGACTCCCGGGACCCGCACCATGTGTCGTTGTGTCCTTGGGCAAGACACTTAACCCTGAGTTGCTCCCGGTAGGACTGGAAAGCACCTTGCATGGTAGTCTGCCGCCACCGGTTTATGAATGTGTGTAGCATTCAATATATGTGTAGCACTTTGAGATTTTCAGTAATGAAAAGTGCGTTATAAATTGAATTAATTATTATTATTATTATTATTATGTTAGACTGATTGGTGACTAAATTGTTCCTAGGTGTGAGTGAGAGAGTGAATGGTTGTTTGTCTCGTTTGTCTGTGTCCCTGTGATGGACTGGAGCCTTGTCCAGGGTGTCCCCGCCTTTCACACAGCTGGACACAGGCACCAGTGACCCCCATGACTCAGAAAGGAAGAAGCAGATAAAGACAATGGATGATCTTTGTTTTGTTTGCAAGGACAAGATTTATAGCTGAGCAAACTTTGTGTTAAAAAATATAAAAATCAAACGTTTTCTTACCAAAAGGTTTGACTTTGTGTTTTTTGACTAGTAATCTAAATGTCAAAGATCGGCAGGATCTGAGTGGGCTTTGACATGTTAAGCTCTAAAAACTCTCAGCTCCAAACAAAGTGATATGAGGCTGTCTGGAGAGTGTCCGGGGATGACAGACAAGATAAATAAAGGCAGATTATAAAACATGCTATAGAAATGTGACTCTGTCTAACGTCACAGCAGATCTGATGCCCTCATAACATAATGCTTATTACATTTATTTAAAGCCTAATTATGTTTTGCCTTATATGGTTTTAGGATATATTTTTTTTATTCTTCAACTTCCA
>JBBPBX010002717.1:31925-58396 GCA_038048925.1 Garcialebias charrua | reverse complement strand
ATAAAAAGATGTTACCTGATCGCGCAGACATAATTTAAAAATACATAAATAGCGAACGCGTTTGCTCCGGCCTCTCGGCTAAGGTTTATTAGCAGCTATCTCGGCTAAAAATACCGGTCGCGTCTGAGATCTATCGTTTTAAGACAGTAAATCTTCCAAAACTCTCATTAATAAACCCTCCCTGAATAAAAAGAAATTACAGATGTTACCTGATCGCGCAGACACAGCCATAGAGAAGGATGCAGGAACACTCTTTCTTTGTTTTGGGTCCGTGTTGAAAACACTGTTGTTTTAGCCAAAGATTTAGCTTGGTCCGGTTGTTGGTGCAGCCGCGAACAGCACAGCAGGTACCTGAACCCCGGTAGGACATTTCAGTAAACGTTCCGTTTAAACAAAAGCTGTGTTTGCTCCGATAAAATGAATGAAAATAACTTTCAAAAACACCCGCGATCCATACTCACCTATGGAATAAAGGCACTTCCGGTGTCGGACAGGAAGTACAATGCACATTCGCTTCTACAGTGACACCCCCAAGAATACTGTGGATAGCATTTTTGCATTGTAAGGTAAAGCCTGGCCCCCATCTGTGGGATTTCCTAGATTTCCAACCACAGTCACTTTCTCCACAGCTGCCATTCATCTTAATCACCCACCACTCCACACCTGCACCTGATTTGGAAGATGATGCTGCTGAGTATAAAAGCTCCTGCCAGACATCCTTCGTACACTGGGACATTATGATACCATATGGTAAAAAATGTACAGTCGGTAAACTTGTTTCTAAACAGCTCAGGAGCCAGGCAGAAGGAGAAATCCCAGACAAGACAGGCTCTAGAGAAATGTGGATATCCTAACTGGGCCTTCCTAAAAGCAGAGAAGAAACCGAAACAGGACTCCGGTCAGCCATCAGGTGAAAGTGAGGAACCCAGACCAGTGGTCATTCCGTATGTTGCTGTAGTTTCAGAGGAATTGAGATGTTTATTTTCTAAACACAATGTCTCAGTGGCTTTTAAACCCCAAAATACATTACGACAAAGACTGGTTAATCCCAAAGATCCAGTCCCCCAGCACAAACAGAGTAATATTGTGTATGCTGTTCAGTGTCAGGAGGGCTGTGATCAGTCTTATATCAGGGAAACTAAACAGCCACTGGCCAAAAGGATGGCCCAGCACAGAAGATCAACATCATCAGGTCAGGACTCTGCGGTCTACACTCATCTCCAGGCCAGCGGTCACTCTTTCAGGGATGAGGATGTTCACATCTTTGATAGAGAGGAACAATGGTTTGAGAGAGGAGTAAAGGAGGCCGACATCATCCAAAAAGTCCGAGATATGAGTGTACACCTAATTCTCCAGCTCCCCGGGTGCTTTCTGGCTGCTCACTGCACCACCTGGTGGTGGTTGGGTTAAATGCAGAGACGAATTTCGTCTGTGTATGGGAAACATACACAGATGACAGAAAAGGACATTACTGTATTATTATATTATTATCATCCTCATCAGTGCTGGTCCGCTCAGAGACCCGTGTTGAACTGTAAGAAGAAGTGGTCCCACTTGGCATCAAATCAAATCTTGTATCTGAAGTCCGGCTTAAGTTTTGTTGTTATCTGGGCTTAAATCCAAGAGGAAAGACCTTACTAACAGCAGTCCCAGGCAGCTCGCATGCACATTAGGAGAATGTATAAAATTCACAGCATCAACAAATGACCATGAACTGATGAGCTGGGTCCGGATGACAGAGGATGGGTGTAGAAGAGAAACGTTGTTTTAGCTTACCGTAGGCCGCGTCAGCTTCTGGGGTCCATTTGAAGGTTCTGTTCGAGGAGGTAAGCTATGGTAAGTATGGAGGTAAGCTATATAAGATAGTGGTGTTACAATGCGGCTGTAATCCTTGATGAAACGTCTATAGAAGTTTGCGAATCCTAGAAAATATTGTAATTGTTTCCTGGTGTCCGGAACCGGCCACTCCACCGCTGTCTTCGTTTTTTCAGGGTCTGTCCTGTAGTGCCCCTCGCCGAAGATAAACCCCAAAAATGAAACAGATGATGTGTGAAACTCACATTTTTCACTTTTAACAAAATGTTGATTTTCGTAGTCTCTGGAGAACTGTTCGGACATGCAAAATATGTTCAGTTTCGTTTCTGGAGTAGACAAGTATATCATCTAAATAAACAAATACAAAGTTCCCAATAAAGTCTCTTAATACATCATATCAGTGCCTGAAAAACTGCGGGAGCATTAGTGAGGCCAAAAGGCATGATAAGATATTCGAAGTGTCCCAAAAGTGTCTTGAAATCTGTTTTCCACTCATCACCCTCCTTGATAAGGACGAGGTGATAAGCGTTACGGAGGTCTAATTTTGTGAAGATGGTAACGGGTTGTAACTGTTCTTGGATGGAGTCGATTAACGGTAGTGGATATTTGTTTTTTATTGTTTTGTTATTTAGACCTCAATAATCAATGCAAGGACATAGTGTCTTATCCTTTTTAGCTACGAAGAAGAATCCTGCCCCCACTGGAGAAGAAGATGGACGGATAGTCCCTGAATCCAGAGATTCCTCAATGTAAGACCTCATGGAGTTGCGTTCAGGATCCGAAAGGTGGAATAAGCGGCTTGCTGGTAGGGGGGCTCCGGGGGTAAGGTCGATGGAGGAGTCATATGGGCGATGAGGAGGTAGAGAAAGGGCTTTATGTTTACTAAATACTGGGACCAGATCATGGTATTCAAGATTCAAGAGCTTTTATTAACATTGCACCAGTTTCCCAATACAGCGTGATTATGTATGCACAGTCTGAAGATGGAATGAGTGTGTAAAGCTGTTGCTTATTCAGAACACATGACATGTTCTTCAGCGCGGCCTCTCTCATCCGTTTCGGGATGAAGGTCAAAGGTGTGAAAAAAAGGAAAGTACCATGAGGGTCACAGCGTTGGTATTAAAAAAAATGTATCACATTTTGTCTGCCAAGACACCGCATGACACAGTAAAAACTATACCAAGAAGCACATTTAGACAGTTACATGTTGCATGTTGAGACTGAGGCAGGGAGGTTTCTGTCCATGAGACATTCCAGAACGCTCATAGAAAAGTTCTCCGGGGGGGGGTGGCAGACAAGACAAGAGAGCAGCTGTTTTGCCCACAGTAAAGCACATCTCAGGAGAAATTAGATATCCAGCCTTTTTCAAGGCTGTTTCCAAGGGAGTCAGATAAGAATTGACAAATATTTTCACTTTCAGGCTCACATTGTAATTTCTGTAGCCTTCAGTCTGTAAGGGCGACTCTGTTCCAAGTGAGTCCAAGTTATCCAATTCGGGACTTTTTCCACTGATCCAAGCACTGACCACAGATGTTGACCACAGCGTCCAGAGTCCCAATCCGAGGGTGATCTGTTCACCCTCTGGATAAGCTCGCAAACAGCTGATTTCTCGAGGTCACCGCGCAGACCAGACGTCGGGTGCTCCAGGCGTTAAGTCCTGCTGAAGTCTCCCTTATTTTGCGATAGGCCAGTGCTCCACAAACGCCAAAAAGCAAAGCGCTGCCATCATAATCCAATATAATCCAGATTCTTCACCTCCACAGAGCACAGCACAGAGAGCGAGACGCACACCATCCACACCCACAGGAATCCATGGCGTATCCTCTTCGTCACTCTGTGAGGGTGGACCGGCTCCCCTTTGCCGTTCCTTCTGTAGAAATCTTGTTCGTAGAATCGAATGCCCAAACCTCCAATCCATCTTAATTTGCGTTCGAGGTGCCCAGCTGAGGAGCTGCAGGCAGCAGGGGGGGGGGGAAGGACGGGAGAGGAAAGGACTAGCGACTGCCTCCGTCGAGAGCCAAGGTTGAAATTGTATTCAGGAGGAATGTGGGAGAGATCGATGTTCTCTGTGTTCTGTATATTTATAGAGGGGTTGGAAATGCCAGAGCGGAGACAGTATTTCAAACACTTGTCACTCCATTTTTCTACCCTACCAAGTTCCCAATTGAAGTGGGGATTGTGATCCCGGAGCCAGGGAAAACCTAAAATTAATTGCGTGTTGGGCAAATTGAACACAAAAAAACTAACTTCATGATGATTACCAGCAGTACTTAAATGTAGATCGGTTGTCTTGAATTGTATTTGTGCTAAGGTCCCTCCAGTTACTCAAGCTATGGAGACTGAATCCATCTTGATGACGGGGAGAGATAATTTCTTGACCAAATCTTGGCTAATCAAGTTTTGCTCTGCACCAGAGTCAATCAATGCAGACACAGGGAATGGTTTTTGTTAAACCGAATAACCGTGGATAAAGTGAATCTACTAGGGAGTGTAAACGAGGAAGTACCCACCATCGTAACTCCCGTTTTACCGGCTGGCATTTTCGTTTACCTGAACAGGACATGCGGCAATGAAATGTCCCCCTTCACCACAATAATTACAAAGGTTAAAGTTTCTACAACTTTGCCTCTCAGTTGAATTTAAACAGGTACTCCCAATCTGCATGGGCTCAGGTTCGGTTGAACTAAATTGATAACCAGTAGATGGCACCAGAGAACTTTGAGATTTATTATTATTGAATTTACTGTTGACATGGTAACTCCCCACTGATGACGTCAAAACCCGGAAGTGAAGGCTCTGTGGGAGTTGTAGTCCCGCTCACGGCGGCGTTCCCGGAAACATTCGTCAATGGAGATCGCTAAATTTATTAATGCGTCGAAGTTAGGTGGCTCGTCTCTTGCTGCAATCTGGTCCTTGATGTGATCCGACAAAGAGTTTAAGAAGGTACCTTGTAATGCCCTGTCGTTCCAGTCAGTTTGAGCTGCCAGAACATGGAACTCCAGGGCGTGGTCGGAGATAGGACGCCGGCCCTGACGTAACCCCAGCATCCGCTTTTCCGCATTGGGTTGCTTTAGCGGCCGGTCGAAAATCCTGCGAAATTTGCTTAACAAACTGTTGAACGAGACAGAGTCCAAGTTGTGCTGATGAATGAAAGAAGTCGCCCATTGGAGGGTGTTACCTTTAACTGACTCATGAAGTAAGTAATCTTTTTTATGTCGGATGCGTAGAGTTGGGGAGCTCCTCTGAAGGCGAGTTCGCATTGAAGCAGGAAGCCCTCACATTGAACTGCATCTCCTGAAAAAAGTTTGGACGGCTTCCCCAACAATTGTTGAGAGGACAGAGAATCATTAACATAACTGACGTTAGATGAACTTGAAGCTTGTGTGGACTCAGAGGCTATGGAAGGAGAAGGAACGAGTCTCTGGTTAATTGAAAAAAAACATACCTCCAAGTTCCTGTAGGTTAGATTGAGTCTTGAGCTGTTGGCCTAACACTTGTTTCATCATTTCCTCTAATTGATCCATATGCTTCGTTTGGGAGGAGCAGGCTTGTTCGCTTCTAGTCTCGTTCTGGGTTTTGTTTGGCTGGAGCCTTCTGTTATGATTAAGGCAAACCCAGTTGGTAACGAGACCCAGAACGACACAAGGCGCAGGAGTACAAAAATAGCAGTGTTTATTATTTGCAGTGATAATGTTTGTATAAATTGATTGATTGATTGATTGATTGATTGATTGATTGATTGATTGATTGATTGATTGATGTTCAATGTACAAAGTGGTTCCTCTAGAATCCCTGGAGGAGGAAGCAGAATGTCAGAAAGGATTGGCCAAGGGATTGTTGTGGATGTAGATCTCAATTGTTTGTTTGTTCTTACAGGAGAGGAATGGAGATGAGTCCCATGAAACATCCAATGATTCCAACAGTGATTTCCAGAGAGCAGACAAGGCAGGCGAGTGGTTGGAGGGCAAGACACGAGGAACGAGGAACAGGACCCAAGGACAGACAAGATGACTGCAGGCACATAAGAACAAGGTAAGTATCTCTCATATTAAACACAAGACTGGCTGAAGCACAAGTACCATAACTAGGAATCAATGCTCCAGCAAAGAGTAAGACTTGACTGCAGCCTCAAGTATGGTTGGAGCTTGTCAGGTGGCTGACCGTCAACTGAGGGTAATTGGCGGCCATCTTGGAGCTGCAGCAAGTGCCACTCTTACATTCTTTAGTGACTTCCAAGTCCTGTTCCTTCAAGTCCTCCAAGACATCCACATTCCTTGTGACTTCACTGGTGCAGTACAACCTTGACCTCTGAAACACTTCTCTGATCACTCTCAGTAATTACCTTTTCTGGGAGTTACTCCTGAAGGGACCATACTTTTATTACTTTTCATTTGAATCAAAAATGACAAATTAAGTCACCCAGAGACTTTTTTAAAATTTTGTTAATTCAAATGTCATCAAATGAATAACCTTGTTATTTGTATGAGCATCAGTGCATTTTAATGTTGGATAAATCAAAGACTCTGTTTAATTCAAAATGTTGATCGTGATACATTTTTCTCTGAAACGTTTTTTCACTGAACTTTCAGTGAAACACAGAACACTGACTTTATTTTACAGTATTAGTTTGAATCAGAACACAAATAAGTCATAAGAGACTCTCTTTACTTTTACTTTGTTTGATTCAGATATAGTCAAAGTATAACCTTGTGTTATTCACATGAACAGTGTTATTTTTCAATATGTTGAATGATCACTGTCAGTGTTTAAAGGTTCAGTCTGCAGTTTCTGTAGAACTGCAGCACTTAGAAAAAATTTCAACAGGCAAAGCATTCTGATCCCTCCCCCTCAGAGCCATATATGGCTCTGCTCTCCCATGGTCTGCTGAAATTCAAATTCAAGCTCTGTTTTTATTGGCTGATTCAAATTCAAGCTCTGTTTTTATTGGCTGGTTACAAACTCTGTTTTTATTGGCTGGAAAACGGCGGGTCACTTTTTCTTTTTAGAAATGCTTATTTACCACCTGGAGAAGCAAGGGGACAATATATATATTTTTTTTTTTTCAGAGATTACTTGGCTAACATCAGTCTGCCAGGAGATAGTGACAGAGTGAAGAAATATGTTTATAAAAAATTTTACATACTGCAGCTTTAATAGGCTGGTGTATTCTAATATGTGCACACGTGAATTGGAACTATGCCAAAGTTGAATTATATGTCAGAATGACTTGTTCAGTTTGTTTAGAAATTAGAAAAACAGTTTGATCAGATCAGAAAGTTCATTCTCAATAGTCCAGGTATCAAATCCGCTCATTCTCAATCAGTTCATCTGGACAATTTCTTTTTAGTAGAAACGTTTCACCCTCACTCCAGAGGGCTTCGTCAGTCAGAGCAGTCCAAAGCAAACTGAAGCTACCCCACCAAGTAAACAACTTAAGTGGACCAACCAGTTTGCTGTAGCCAAGATGGTTTCTGGGGGCTTGTCCCTCGTCGACTCCTCCCAGGCAGGCAGACATGTCCAAAGTGGTTCAAGACCAGAAAGTTCATTCTCAATAGTCCAGGTATCAAATCCGCTCATTCTCAATCAGTTCATCTGGACAATTTCTTTTTAGTAGAAACGTTTCACCCTCACTCCAGAGGGCTTCGTCAGTCAGAGCAGTCCAAAGCAAACTGAAGCTACCTCTTCAGTAGCTTCAGTTTGCTTTGGACTGCTCTGACTGACGAAGCCCTCTGGAGTGAGGGTGAAACGTTTCTACTAAAAATAAATTGTCCAGATGAACTGATTGAGAATGAGCGGAGTTTGATCAGATATTCTCTTCACTGGCGACTATTTGTTTCTCTGTTCCAAAAACATTCTTCCTCTGTTCTTAAACAGTCCTTCACTCGTTCTGATTTCAGATGAACTCTCTTGACTTGACTAATTCCCTTCCACTGGTCGAATGAACCAATGAACGGAGAGGAAAACTCTAACGTCAAGCTCCTTACAAAGACTCTACTTCCCATTTTCTTTTCACTCTAAAGGGAGAACTGAGCTGGAAGTTGCTTCTCCTGCACAGCTGTAGAAACGTCGGTCAGATGCTAAAGGCCTCGTTTTACAGCAAGGTTTCACGGCCCGCCTGCTGTGAAACCGAACTGAACGTACCGCTCAATTTTGAATGAATTTTCCTCCAAGGAAAGTTTTATTCTGAAAGATCAAACCAGGACTACAGTTCAAGTTGAAGCATATGTCTGGAGACGCCGAAAACGGTAAATGGACTGACCAACTGGACCAAGGGAGATTGACCGTCTTCACGAGGTAACAAAATCGTCTGATGCTTTGCCAAGTCGTACCGACGTGTAGCTGAGATCGGCCGGAGAATGTGTCATTCCTGGTTAACTCATTTTAGGTTAAACACACCACTCCCTCCATCTTTCACCCTCCATATTTCATCCTCCATCTTCCTAAACTTTCTCCTCAAACTTTATTTCTCAAGCCAGTTAACTAAACTTAAGCTTAAATGCCTGCAAAGATAAGTTATATTAAGACCTCTAACTTGTGTTCTGTTGTACCTAGAAGTTACGGACGCGTGATGTCATCTGCTGAAGTAAATTTATAGGAAACTGATCGATCAATCATGTATATATGTTGTGACGTAATTTAATGATTTGTTAATTAAATGATTCAGTTCTGCTGAACCAACATAAATTAACGTTTCATTTGTCTTTTACATCCCATCACCTAGTCATAGAATTATACTGTAATATTAAACTGAAAAAGTGAGAACCCGTGAATTATTGATGTATTTTTGTGTCAGCCTAAACCCTACCCAATTTACATCTAAGTATAGGTAAATCAGTAAAACTGACCCCCTGCCTATTACACTGGCATCATCTTGTCCTTACAACTACCCACACATCAACCTGGATCAGAAACTACCAAACATCAAGTTGTTCCTCTCTCCAACGACACTCACCTCCTCTGGATCACCTTCTCTCCTGTGGAAACCTAAGACCTCGTCTCTCCCTCCTCTCCGGCTCCATCTACAAAAACAACTCGTAAGAAAAGACTATCCGCAAACAAAGATTCATTATTCAAACAACCTGAAGATTTACAAATACCTACCTTGACCTTTTCTCCCTTCCAGCCCTGTACATAACCAACACTTGTAAATCGCTTACCTTTTGTACAACCTGACTCTGCCTCTTCCTCAGTCTGCTTGGGGTCAACAATATCTAAAACCATGTTACCATCCTGGCCCAAGTCTTCCTCAGTTGTTCAAGCTTCCCCAAGTTCAGCTTATTTCATATTTCATGTCACCAGCACTCAGCATATACGGTATGCTTGTTAAATATTACTGGCAATTCCTTCAGTTGTTTCCACAGAACCCCACTCTAAAGATCTGAACTATCCCTTTAATGTGGCTCCCTCCTGTCAGCAATGTTTGGCCCTTGAGTCAAACCCTCTGTATGTGCATTTATTAACTGTCTTCCCTACAAACATTGTTTTTCAGTCAAGTTAGTGACGAGTCACCTTCGTTTATTGTGAGCACAGTGATATTTTTCACAAATCTTCCCTTCTCATTGCCCCAACGTCTTATGTTCAGATTAGAGTTTATCTGCCTTTATTGCTCTCTCACCAAATCCAGTGTAGCCAGAGGAAATTTGCTTTACAAATAACCAGAGCGCATCATTACTGTTGAGCTGTTGAGGCTGCAGCACATGGAGCTCTGTGAGTGGCTCCCTAAAAGAGAAGCATCCTTCCTGCAGCCAGAACCTGTCTCGCTGCTATTGGCTGCTGCTGCTTCTGATGATGAGGCCAGAAGATAGTGACTTTAACCACAGACGGAGGAGGGGAGGGTTCTGGGCCCGGCTTCGACAGAACTGTGGAGGAGTTAATCTCCGGCATCAAGTGCCCCTAATAGGAGTGAACATCACGTGGATGAAATATGAATGCTTCATACACGTGATCAGACGTGATGTGAAATAACACCTTGGGGTTTTCTTTGAAAATTTATCAGAAGAGACACAGGCAGCCTCGCCCTACAGAACATCATTTGAAAAATTAATCCACTTATCATGAACTCTCCTATCACGAGTATTAACAACCCAGCCTTATATGGCATTCATTCACATAAAATAATTTCCTCATATTTTGTACATATAAGGAGATGTAATAACTTGATTATAGTATTTACCGTCCAACGCCCAAAGACTTGTTGACATGACTGTGTTCATGTGTCCATCTTTCACCAAGTTGTGTCATGAACCACTTGGACTAATTCTAATAAAACTTGCAGACAGTAATCTTACAATGTACCTCTAGAACTGACTAACTTTTGGAGCTAACACAATTTAAGATGGCAGCCACAGTCAAGATATAAAACAAATGTGGCAATAAAGCAGTAAATTTACAGGTGTTGTGGTAGTAGCTGAGAGTCATCACAACGCATACTTTAAGTGCTTCTCACAGTGGAATATATTTGCTTGAATGAAATGCATTAACTTTTGGAGTCTACTCTTTTTGTCTGTTAGCAAAATATTTTATGAATCACTGCACAGATTTGAATGAAAGTCTTAGAAAGTAATCACTGGATGTTCATCTTCAACTGATTAACTTTAGGGATCAACCCAATTCAACATGGCCACCACAGACATTTGACATTAGCCATCACAAACGTGGCTCTAACTCAGTGAAAATGACAGATATTGAAAACTCACAACATGTACTCTGAGCGGGACGTCTTGTAATAGAGCACGAAATGCTCATGGTTTGACCAAAGCAGCTCCATCATTTCTCAACATATTCTTAGTAAAAACTCGGGCATTAATGGAAAGCAATGTGCACTTCTTCAATGAACGCTAGGCATTTATGAAATTTAATCTTTTCATGCTTATGTGAAATTGTTAGAAAGAGCTGTGTATTTTATTATTCTATTTTTGAATTGCAAAAAATGTTTGAACTCAATAAACATAGGATAAGGGCCAAGATGGTGTAGTGGCAGGGCTTCCGACTTGGGACCCGAAGGACCCAGGTTCGAACCCCGGCCACTACACACCTTGGGGTGTCTATGAGTGCACACCTATTTCCCCAGCTCCCCGGGCGCTTTCTATGGCTGCTCACTGCACCACCTGGTGGTGGTTGGGTTAAATGCAGAGACGAATTTCGTCTTGTATGGGAAACATACACAGATGACAGAAAAGGACATTTATTTATTATAATTTTTTTAAAGAGTCAGAAACAGAAGACGAGGCTTTAGAGGCTGCTAAGTGCACATAATAATATTTTTTAAGACATTTATAACATTCACAATTTAGACATAATATTAAAATGGTCATTGCATTTTGTGTTATACAAAAAAAAAAAAGGTATGATGTCATGTGGAGGATAAAAACAGCCACATGAACTTTCACCGTGTTGTTTGTTTTTATCACCATATCACAAGTTCAGAGCAATAAAACTGATGTCATCTACCTCAAGCTATTTCCAGCGTTGCAGAGAAATGCCAAAAACACATTAATTAAGGTTTCCTAACTATCTATATTACAATTTAAAACAATAGATCAACAAAAATCAAATACAAAATTCTTCTGAGCGTGTCAAAACAGCACTGCAGGTATAGGTCATGATGTGCACACGTTTAGGAACATGTGCAGCCAGTGTGTCTGATGCAACGCACTCTCCAGGCTCATCATACAGTTTCTGGCCTCTGGGGCCATAAAGGTGTGTTTCATCAGAAACTGCATCCTGAGAGAACACCTGCTCTGCTCCCCGTGTCACCACAGCTCACCTTACTGACATGGAAAGGATTAAAAGTGGTAAACACTTCCTGAGTTCACCCGACTCAATATTCAATTTGGTTTTTACACTTGCAGATTTAAACAGAGTCAGAAAATGGACTTTATTTTTTTCATTCATTCATTCAACCTTTATTTATACAGGCTAGCCTCGTTGAGCCACGGGGACTCGTTTACAAGAGGGACCTGTCTCACTCACACCTAGGGACAATTTAGAGTTACCAATCAGCCTAACATTTACCCTCAGAAATCAGAAAAACAGCAGTCACAATCTCTGAAAATGTAAATAATGATTATTTTTGTCCACTCATGTGTGCCCAGAACCACGAGTTTGGCCAATTAATGGGTTCATTTTTTAATAAAACTAGCTTTTAAACCACAAAACAAACTTACTTAATGACAATAACTACTGTGCATCCCCTGAGTACAGTGATATTGACATCCATCAGCGTGACCCCCAACCCATTCACAACCCCCATGTGAATATTGTATGTGAATCCATAATGTGTACTATTTGTGAGTGATATGTAAAGTATCTGTATAGTGTTAATACTAGAGAGACACAAACAGCTGGAAACAAATTCCTTGTGTGTGTCAACATACTTGGCCAATAAACCTGATTCTGATTCTGAGCTCTTGGCTTTCAGTAACTGTGGCCCCCTGAGCTTCGTTGAATAGCCCTGCTGTAGCTGAATGAAGATCTATCGTTTGCTTTGTTTATGCAGCTAATCTGGAATGCAGATTAATCTCACTTCCCTCCAACCTGAGGGTTGTTAGCATATTTTTGCCGGGCCCACAAAAGAGATGTTTTGGTCTCGTGCCTGAAGGTATGGCAAACGAAGATGCTAATGATTTTCAGGTAGGAGGAGGTTAATCTGCATGTGTGATTCAAGTTTACAAAACAGAGCACATCCGTCCATCATCTTTTACCCGCCTTTTCCTTTTTGGGGGGTCACTGGTGCCCAATGTCTAGCTCTAACTGTGTGAAAGGCTGGGGATAACACCCTGGACAGGTCTCCAGTCCATCACAGGGCCCCATAGAGACAAACAAGACAAACAACCATTCTCTCTCTCACTCACACCTAGAGACAATTTAGAGTTATCAGTCAGTCTAACATGTATGTTTTTGGTCTCTGGGAGGAAACCGGAGTACCCGGAGAAAACCCACACATGCACGGAGAGAACATGCAAACTCCACCCAGAAAGGCCCCCGGACCGGGATTTGAACCAGGGTAACCTAACCGTGTTTCCATCAAGGTTTCTTGATGCGCATTTTGAAGTATTGCATCAGAAAAGGTGAATGGAAACGGCACGATTCGAATTAATTTCCTCTAATTCGCAAAAAAGTTGATACGCTCGCTTGAGGTGGTTTTTGGGTTTTTCGAAACAGAGCTGATGCGCAAAACGAGAGATGGAAACAGATTTGCCGACTCAGTTCTGACGTAGCGAACATTCACGTCATGTGACTGATCAGCTGTTTCCGCTGTAACATCGCTAAAACTAGTTGGCATGACAGAATAAATACAACTTGCCCGATAGCAACACATTCCTGAAATATTCTCTCCATTTTGCCGAGATGTGTGGTTCGGTTCCTGTTTTCAACCGCTACTTCCTGTTTACTGTAGACATGTGTAACGCTGACGTCTGACGTAATGCCGCTTTGCGTGGCCTGATGGATTCGCTTCAAGCTAGTTGATGGAAACACTTCTGATTCGCATTAATTTTTAGTTATATTTTTGCGACAAAATTCGAATTGAAAATACTGTAGAAGGAAACACGGCTACTGAGAGGCAGCAGCTCTACCAGTTGCACAGTGCTGCCCAAACAGAGCACGTGCATCTCGTTTTGATTTAGAAAAGCTCCTCTTGGGGATTAAAATCTATCAGATGATCCATGAGATATTTTTCGAACAGGCAGACAGCGTTGACTCTAATAGGCAATCCCAAAATTTTAAACAAAATGATAAGTTATTTTCATGTTACCAAACTTTCACTTTCTACCGTAGCAAATTTGAGCTAGGAATCCATAAAATTACCTGAGTTAGAGTCACTTGTGTGTTTTTTTTAGGTTGACTATAGCTGTGACAGCCATCTTGGACTGGGTTGAATTAAAATGTAATCAGTAGGGGTACACTCAGAAACGACTTTCCGAGAGTTTCATTAAGATGCACTTAGTGATTCATGGGATATTTGACTAGGTGAGTCCAATAGTTAATTACACAAACACACACACGGCAAAGACATTTTCACCTTTTGCCTTCAGCGGCGAGCTATTAAAATTTCCCTCGTGATGACAACCACCAAAAGCAAACACATCTTTAAGATCATTTGTTTACTTTACAAATGGCTCTTAATGATCCAGGATATAGACAAATGCTGACCAATGTAAATCTGTAAAAACATGGTCAGTAAACAGTGATGTGAGTAGCATAAAGCTGCTTATCTTTTCAGATTAAATCAGTTTCATCTGTTTAATCATTCACAGACTTGGCACCAGTTGCATGTCTGCTCAGTGATAGATGAACTGTTTTACAAAACCCTCTTCCAGATCATAAAGTTGCACCATGTGTCTCATGACTGGAAGTGTACTCAATTCTTTGACTTGTGCGTTTGATTTGTCCCTTGATGCCTGATGCCTCGTGTCGGTTAGTCTCAGGATGTAATGCTATGGTAACTGGAAATGAGGGAGATGCGAAGGAGCTCCATTGGGGTGGGTGAGAGAGGGGACCAAAACCCCTGTCTCCCACTGCCCCCTCCCTTCCCGATCATCTCTTTACCTGCGAGGCCGCTGGGACTGCCACTACTTGTCTAGACCAAACTGTGACAGCCTCCCCCGAGGGAGGGAGTGGGGGGTGGACATAAATTAAGACTCTGTAGCTCGAAGGTGAAAAGGGATAGAAATGATGCAAGTGCAACAAGAGATTGGCTCATTCTGAGAGAAAAATACATCAAGAATTTGTATGTTTGCATTAAAACGTCTCCCCAATCTTTTCTTGAGCTTCAACCAGGCTGACTTATGATATGACTCCAGGTGATCGTGCTGCACCTCGACACAGACCCACATAGAGAGGTGAAATGTGGGTCATGACTGCAGTCTGTTCGTGGTAACAGCGAAGTTGATTTTAACTTTGGTCAGCTGAAGTCAACCATTAACCAACCAAATGAAGATGAGGTCAAAAAAGGAGCAAACAGGACTCTCACTGTCGGGGCTTCATGCCGTTGTGCTCTTATTTGTTTATGATTCAGTGAAGGTGGGGAGGCAAACGTAACAGAGATTTCTATAGTTCAGAGGAAAAGACTTCATGTGGGACATCTCGCCACAGAGGGAAATTTGATCAAAAATGGTTTACAAAAGTAACTTTTAGGAAAGATTATGTAGCAGCTATTTAAAGAGGAACTAAACCGAAATTTAACTTTTTTAGCTGATAAACACCCTAGAATGTGTTTAAAATGTTTCATAGCACTATGTCTGTGTTAATTTTCATGTAATTGTTCGTATTTGTGTAAATCGGCAATATAATACAGGTCCCTCTTGTAAATGAGTCCCCGTGACTCAACGAGGCTAGCCTGTATAAATAAAGGTTGAATGAATGAATGAATGAATTTGGTCTAAAACTGTGTTTACGGTAGCCCTATGGGTTGAACATAGGTATTGCACCTTAATTTTCGTATTGGTCATGGACTGTTCACTCTGATGTGTCTTGTACACTCTGACGTCACAAAAGTGGTTCAGGCAGAGCCAATCCCCTGCAGAGATGAGACGGTCCTCGCAGCAGTTCATACCTTATATGGAAGTGCTACATTTCACTCTGAAAAGCTCTCCAACAAAGCATATTATAGTTTTCGGAATGGCACTAGTTATTTGTATATTTTAACTTATTTATTTTAAGAATATTTTTCACTTCATCGAAACTATCTGGTTGTATTTGTTTTAATACTGTGCGATGGAGGAGCAATGCATGGCTAGTTGGGTCAGTGGTGAGAGAGTTGGTTTGGGAACTGGGAGACCTGGGTTCAATGCATGGTCATGGAGAACTTTGTGGTTTTGTTTTCATTTTTTTTAAGCCTTTGGTTTTGGATGGGTCGGGTGGAATAGATAAACATACATGTTTATTCTTTGTTATTGCCAGTGATGGCATAGTTACATTGAAAAAGTAACTTAAATAAAAATAAATGTCACATTTTTGTCATCTGTGTATGTTTCCCATACTTGACAGACGAAATTGGCCTCTGCATTTAACCCAACCACCACCAGGTGGTGCAGTGAGCAGCCGTAGTCAGCGCCCGGGGAGCTGGGGAAAATAGATGTGCACTCATAGACACCCCAAGGTGTGCCGTGGCCGGGGTTCGAACCTGGGTCCTTCGGATCCCAAGTCTGATTCCCTAGCCACTACTTAGTTAAGTTACTGATTAGTCCTTGGGAAAAGTAACTTAGTTAAGTTACTGATTACTTGATTTGGAAAGTAACTAAGTTAGATTACTAAGTTACTTTATTAGTTACTTTCAGCAGCCGCTGACAAGAACCCTCTGTCACAATACATAAAAAATTTAAATGTTTTAATAAAATAATTACTAATAAATATTCAAAAAACAAAATACAGTAGTCTTTCTTGACTTCACTAAACAAATAATATTTTTACAAAAAAGACTTATAAAATGTTTATTTTGAAAATGTGTCAAGTAAACAATACGTTTGTATGAAAATAAATAAAAGCATGAGCCACTGGCCAAAAGGATGGTCCAGCACAGAAGATCAACATCATCAGGTCAGGACTCTGCAGTCTACACTCATCTCCAGGCCAGCGGTCACTCTTTCAGGGATGAAGATGTTCACATCCTTGATAGAGAGGAACGATGGTTTGAGAGAGGAGTAAAGGAGGCCATCTTTGTGAAAAGAAACCATCCATCATTAAACAGAGGTGGAGGCCTCTGGGTTCAACTGTCCCCCTCTTACAATGCTGTTATTGCTAGTATCACTCAGCCCTCTGTGAATAGCAAACAACCATCAGGGTGCTGCTAACTATCCATTGTTAGGCTGATGGTCCGTGAGCAGCTGGTTTCAGCTGTCAGCAGCAAACTGGTTCATCCACTGTGAGAGGGTGCTACAGTATTTATAAGATTGAGATGAATACAGCATCTCAGACTGAGGAAGTCTTTTGGACAAAAGATAAAACGTTTCTACAATTTTTTTTGTTCTGTTTTGTTTTTTGAATGTCCAGAGGACCAGACTTAGCATTTTTAGATTTTTCTACCTGGATTATTGAGCATGCATCAGGGTCATCATCACACGCTTCTTAGCTGCAGGTGGATGTCCCTCAAGAGGAAAAAGACAGCTGCTTCCTCTGTCTCAGACTGGAAATAACACAAACAGGTAAAAAAATAAAAATAGTTAATAAGATTATCATTTTAAATTAAAAAGGTTAATTATTAATAAAAGAACAATACCTCTTCTTGTGGTTGGATCTCTCGGTCATCATCAGGGCAGGGATTTATTCAGCTCCAGGACTTGTTGACATCAGTTTTTTCATAAAGTGATTAACTTTTTGGCTGGTGTTGACATGATGATGGACGTGATGGAAGACGTTTTAGAGACGCTCAGTTAATTTAAAGCCTGCACAGCAACAACAACATTTCAGACGTAGATCCAGAGCTGTAAAATGTCCTACAGTTTGTGTTATTGACTGATCTGACCTACCTGAAGGCTGTTTTAATGCTGCTGCTGCTCTGTTAGCAGTGTTTACAAGCTGCTCCTCGTTCACGTTCGGATCACGTCGTTAAGTCCGTTCAAGTTAGACGTGTTGTCTGCTGCAGATCCAGTCTCCGTGAAACAAAGTCCACACACCGTTTTGGATGTGCGCTCGTGTTTTTAACAAGTCACAACGTTCCCAAACAAACAGGAGACCGCAGCGAGATGCTAAACCTAGCTTAATGCTAACGTGTGCTACAAGACACCGGGCGGTCGCATAGACTGACGTCACTCCTGTCTTTTTTTTTATCGCTCCCCCCGAGACGCATTGGCGAAATAAAATAAAATTACAGTTCTACAGAAAATGGCAAAAAAGTAACGCACAATAATTTGGAGTGAGTAACTTTAATCTGATTACTGGAGTTTCAAATAGCAACGCGTTAGATTACACGTTACTGAAAAAAGTGGTCCGACCAGAGTAACGCGTTACAAAGTAACGCGTTAGTGACGTCACTGGTTATTGCTTGGTTTATGTTGTTGGCTAGAGGTTTAGTTTGTTTTAGGTTGTTGTTGGAGGAGGCGTGAACAAAAGCACAACCCCCAACCTCCTCCCCTCCTTGTCTCTCGACACGCCCATTTTGAGGGAGATTTTGAATCTGCTTCGGGGGAGGAGTTACAGTTTCACAGCGTGTTGAGGCCCAATTTAAACCAAATTTCTGTCTGTATCGAAAACATACCGTATTCGCCGTTGTAAAATACGCACCGGTGTTTAATACGCTTTGTCCAATTATTAACAATAAACAAGAAAAAAACGTAAATAATACGCTTCGGTGTTTAATATGCATCATCGCCACGCGACGCGTCAGCGCCTCATTTGCCCTAATCAAGATGGCGGCGACAGAAGCAAGCGAGTACAAAGATCTTCACAAGGAAACAGGGTAAAACAATTATTTCTTTACGAGAAAAAATATATTTCTTAGCTGACTTTATAGCAGACGTGCTCCTGAGCTTAACGAAATGTTCAAATCAGCTGGATTTTTTAAAAAAAAGGTTGCCGAATTTTAGGCAGGCGGTTCGGACCGGACGCTTTGTTTCTTTAAATTTAGCTAAATAAACGCTTAAAAATATATTTCTTAGCTGACTTTATAGAAGACGTGCTCCTGAGCTTAACGAAATGTTCAAATCAGCTGGATTAAAAAAAAAAAGTTTGCCGAATTTTAGGCAGGCGGTTCGGACCGGACGCTTTGTTTCTTTAAATTAGCTAAATAAACGCTTAAAAAATATATTTCTTACCTGACTTTATAGAAGACAGTCCCCTGAGCTCAACCAAATGTGAAATCAGCTGGATTTAAAAATCTGCGGTGTGGTTTATGAGTTACGGTATCTTACTAACAGCTACATCCATAGCAGGGAGCGGGCAGCGACAGAGCCAGTCCGACCAGAGAAGGCTTTTTTCGGACACATGAGCTAGAAACGTCTGGAAGTGGCCCTCTTCCTCTTCGCTCTCTGAGTCCTCTGCTGCTGCCCGCTACGGGCCATAGCGGCCGAAACTGGTACTGCACCATTTTTGCCCAAAATGTAAAACGGCGAATCAGAGCGAAAAATTGGTCTAAAAATATGGGAAAAAATCCATAAATAATACTCTTCGGTGTTTAATACGCAGGACATTCTAATGAGCAAAAAAAAACATGTATTATACACCGACGAATACATAAGCACCCTCTGCTTGTACCGTTTCTGATATACATGCGACTTTTCCACTTCTATGTTTAAAGCAGTACAATGAACATTATATGAGGGGATTTCCCAGCACAGTGGCAGCCGACAGAGAAAAATTGTCCATTTGAAAGGGAACTCAAAGGATTAGAATTAAAAATATATATTTTCTAAAGACATTTAGGGGCAACTGTGGCTGAGTGGTAAGAGCAGTCGTCCTTCAGTGTAAGAGTTGGGGGTTTGAGTCCACCAGCAGTCACATGCTGAAGTGTCCCTGGGCAAGACACTGAACCCCTCATTGCCTCAGATGTGAGTCCCATCACTATATGGATGTGATAAAGCACTGATTAGTCTTTGTATAGATCTAGTAGAGTGCTGTATGAAAAGGTAAATGAGGACACAGATTGTGTTGTAAAGAACTTTGAGTATCTTGATAAGATAGAAGGTGCTAAATAAGTAAAGTCATTTTACCATACATACCTGTTAAAGAATTTAGAACAAGTAGATTTGGGAAATTATATGCTGTTACTGGGAGCTTCTTCTTCTTTCGGCTTTTCCCTCTTCAGGGGTCGCCGCCACAGCGAGTCATATCATCCTCCACCTGTCCTCTGCATCCTCTGTCCTCACTCCAACTACCATCATGTCCTCTCTAACTGCATCCATATCTCCTCTTTGTCTTTTTCCTGGCAGCTGCATTTCTAACATCCTTCTACCAATATACCCACTGTCCCTCCTCTGGGCTTGTAAAAACCATCTCAGTCTGGCCTCTCTAACTTTATCTTCCAGTTGTTTAACATGTGCTGTACCTCTGATTATCTCATTCCTAATCTTATCCATCCTTGTCACTCCTAAGGAGAACCTCAGCATCTTCATTTCCGGAACTTCCAGTTCTTTCTCCTGTCTTTTTGTCAATGTCTCTGTCTCCAGACCATACAACATAGCTGGCCTCACCACTGTCTTGTAAACTTTTCCTTTGACCTTTGCTGACACATTTTTGTCACAAATAACTCCTGAAAGTTTTCTCCATCCACTCCATCCTGCCTGGACTCTCTTTTTCACTTCTTTCCCACATTCCCCATTTTCCTGGATAGTGGACCCCAAGTACTGTCTTGAAGATGCTGTTACTGGGAGCACTACGTATATATTTTTAAATCTCAACTGTGGCAACAATCAATAATGTATGTGAAAGTTGTTTGTACTGCAGCCTAGAAATATGATTTCTAACCTGATTCCGGGCCAGGCCCAGTCTTACCCGATCAGAAATTTGGGCCGGCTCGGGCCAAAATAATATGCTTGATGGGTGGGCCGGGTCAGTCTTTGGCTTTTGGTGCGGTTTTGTGAATCATATAGCGCAAAGAAATTTAAATACTGGTAATAAATAATAATAAATAAAGTTCTATGTGTTGTCATCATTGTATGTTCCCAAACAATGGTGAAATTAGTTCTCTACATTTAACTCATCACACCTGGGATACACCCAGGTGGAGCAGTGGGCAGCTATGTAAGCGCCCAGGGAGCAAATAGGGATTAGGTGTCTTGCTCAGAGACACCACGACATGTGGGCTGGGGATTGAACCTGGGACTTTCGGGTCCCGAGTTGGCTACGAATACACAATATAAAATTGCGTTAATCTACTTGCAGAGAAGGAGGCAGTAAGTTTACTATGTTGAGAGGCTTAAGAAAGAAAGAAGAGTGCAGCAGTTAAACAGACTGTGAAAAGAGAGTAGTGCTATGCATTATGCTCCAATTGCGCATGTGGCCCCACACACACCCTGCTTTCATCACACATCTGAGGATTTGCAATAGACCTTTTACCAGTTGACGTCATCACGCAAAGCACGCCTGAAACGAACGTTCTGATTGGACGGCATGCTGCGCCAAATCGAAACCGGATGTTGGGGCTAGTAGGAAGGAGCCGAGGAGCTTCGTAATGATAGCGAGTTGTAATTTAGAAGCTTGGTTTCTTAAAATAGTGAACAACCACTGGTCAAAATGCCTGAACATTGTGCCGCGGATACGAGAGGAGGTGATTGTGTGCGCTGATGGAAAATGGGGAAATCCTTCAGGCTTTTTGCGAATGTCCAGCAGGGTGAGTTAACTGTTGTGTAGTTGTCAACAACCTTTATATCCAAGCGTCAGAAATAAATGTTTTAAATTTCTCACACCAATACTTCTGATATTTAGACTGATTTGGTTATTGTAACAGGTTTAAGAGAGAAACGCAATCTCGGTCCTCCTGTACATATTGCAGTTCTGACAATAAAGTTGACTTTGACTTTAACGTGTTCTGTTAGCTGCTATAACTAGCGCCATGTCTTCATAAGAGCCGTCAGTATTAGCACAGTATGTAAACAAAAACATGACGTTTGAGTCAGTCACACAAATGTTCGTAGCGTCCTTATTTCTTATTTGATTTCTGTAAACTATGTCTTAAATACAACCTGAGACAATTGGTGATGTTGTGATGTGAAAAATAATAACTATCCCAAGAGATACATTTATTAGCTTTCCTGGGAAAATGTAATTATGTTTGATAACGAATTTACTATTGCACTTTTGACATGCTGTTTATACAGCTTACACTTTATTAGACGTAAAATGTGTGAAAATCTTAAATGTATTACAAACAATATATTATGCATGTGAATTCCATAATGACACATACAATATGGTTGTATATTGTGTTTGTTTTTGCAGACAAGGAGGTGGCTGCAACCATGTTGGAAATACATTCTAAACCAACCTGCACCCAGTTACCTTGTACATGGAAGGGACCAGCCCAAAAACGAACTGCACCTGCTACTTGGGATGAGCTGCAAGTTTTAAAGTGAGTTTAATCAGTGTTCCTGAAGAAATTTCATATTACGCTTATAACACAAATACCCAGAAAGGTGACTTTCAGTCAAACTTCACCAACAACTGGAATAATACAATATCACTTATTTTGTCTTATTCCAGTCAAAAAACTATTCAACATTGTACAATTGTAGTTTATTGTATTGTGTTAATTATTGTTGTTTTCTAGTGGCACTAGATAAGAAATAAATGCAATGACATATGTACGGTTTTAAATGTTTTCTACAATTGTAAGATCTGGAATAGTTTTTGGACATTTTTTAAAAAACACTTCTACAAACAGATTTGCTAATATGTGTTTGATATCAACCACATTTTTCATGTTGGTGTCATTTAAGGCATGACATCGGCGTCGAGAAGTTTTCCAGGAGAATGCTGAACAGCCTGCGTTTTGACCCACAACATCCTGATGACCGGAATGACCCATCACTGCTGGTCTTCACAAGGACATTTTGAGCGTGGAGCCATTGTTGACCTATTGCAGGTATTAAAGTGAAACTAAACCCAGGTTGAGACAGTAACTCCTCCTTCCAAAATCTCCCTGAAAATGGGCGTGTCGAGAGACAAGGAGGGGTGGAGGTAGAGTTGTGCTTTTGTTCACGCCTCCACCTGCAACAACCTAAAACAAATTAAACCTCTAGCCAACAACATACACCAAGCAACAACAAAGAATAAACATGTAGATGTATTTATCCATTCCACCCATTCCATCCAAAACCAAAGGCCTAAAAAAATGAAAATGAAAAGAAAAATAAAACCGCTTGTCAGGAGTGAAATGCAGCACTTCCATATAAGGTATGCACTTCTCATCTCTGCAGGGGATTGGCTCTGCTTGAACCACCTGTGTGACATCACACATGAGCAGACATGTCACACATGAGCGTTTGCACAAATAAGAAAATTAAGGTGTAATCCACCAGTTCAACCCATAGAACTACCGTAAACACATATTTAGACCAAATATTGCCAAATATTGCCAATTTACACAGATATGCACAATTATGTGAGAATAAACACAGCCATAGTGCTAGATAACATTTTAAACACATTCTAGGGAGTTTATCAGCTAAAAAAAGTTAATTTTGGGTTTAGTCGCACTTTAAAGGGATTGTGACATGATGTTGGAAATTTGCATATTTGTCACAACATATATATCTTATATCATTCATCTCTGTTCGTTTTATCAAAATAAATTATAAATATATTAAAATTTCATTCCAAGTTATGGTAGTTATTTCTCTGGGACACGCCCCTAAAATTCTGCGCACTTCCGCAAAACCGTCATTTGACGTACCCGTGGGGAGCCGCTGCTCAACTCGCATGTAAACAATAATGGCGGAGCTTGTCGACTCAGACGAGTGCAGCATTTCTAGTGTTGATCTAAGCGATTTGTCTTCAGTTTTGGAAGGTCAATATAAGCAGTAGAAGTTTTAATCTTGCTCAAATCATTTTATTGTATACTCTATTAATGGAAAACTTATTAACTTTTACGATTCAGCTTTGAAAAAACGTGCAGGGAGCTTCGTGGCTTTGAGCATGTCCGATTGCGTTTGAGATCTATCATTTTAAGACAGTAAATCATCCAAAGCTCTCATTAATAAACCCTCCATGAATAAAAACACATACTGATGTTACTTGATCGCGCCGACATAATTTAAAAATACATAAATAGCACTCCGTGTTGACTGGTATCTAGGCTAATATTGATAGCAGCTATCTGTTTACACGGTCCAGGTTGCGTCTGAAATATATCATTTTAAGACTGTAAATCATCCAAAACTCTCATTAATAGACTCTCCCCGAATAAAAACAAACTACAGATGTTACCTGATCGCGCCGACATAATTTAAAAATACATAAATAGCACTCCGTGTTGACTGGTATCTAGGCTAATATTGATAGCAGCTATCTGTTTACACGGTCCAGGTTGCGTCTGAAATATATCATTTTAAGACTGTAAATCATCCAAAACTCTCATTAATAGACTCTCCCCGAATAAAAACAAACTACAGATGTTACCTGATCGCGCCGACATAATTTAAAAATACATAAATAGCACTCCGTGTTGACTGGTATCTAGGCTAATATTGATAGCAGCTATCTGTTTACACGGTCCAGGTTGCGTCTGAAATATATCATTTTAAGACTGTAAATCATCCAAAACTCTCATTAATAGACTCTCCCCGAATAAAAACAAACTACAGATGTTACCTGATCGCGCCGACATAATTTAAAAATACATAAATAGCACTCCGTGTTGACTGGTATCTAGGCTAATATTGATAGCAGCTATCTGTTTACACGGTCCAGGTTGCGTCTGAAATATATCATTTTAAGACTGTAAATCATCCAAAACTCTCATTAATAGACTCTCCCCGAATAAAAACAAACTACAGATGTTACCTGATCGCGCCGACATAATTTAAAAATACATAAATAGCACTCCGTGTTGACTGGTATCTAGGCTAATATTGATAGCAGCTATCTGTTTACACGGTCCAGGTTGCGTCTGAAATATATCATTTTAAGACTGTAAATCATCCAAAACTCTCATTAATAGACTCTCCCCGAATAAAAACAAACTACAGATGTTACCTGATCGCGCCGACATAATTTAAAAATACATAAATAGCACTCCGTGTTGACTGGTATCTAGGCTAATATTGATAGCAGCTATCTGTTTACACGGTCCAGGTTGCGTCTGAAATATATCATTTTAAGACTGTAAATCATCCAAAACTCTCATTAATAGACTCTCCCCGAATAAAAACAAACTACAGATGTTACCTGATCGCGCCGACATAATTTAAAAATACATAAATAGCACTCCGTGTTGACTGGTATCTAGGCTAATATTGATAGCAGCTACAGCAAACCCCCTACTTACGTACGAGTTTGGGACATAAGAACCATTCGCAGCTCGATTCTGCCATAGCTAGGGGGTGAAAATAGCGTCCCGTTCGTAGGTCCTTATTCCGTTCGTAGGTCGCGGAAATACCGCTAACGGAGCGCCGCGCACACATTTAAGCATGTACAGTAGTGTACTGTAATGTTAAACATTGCTATTCACATTTACAGAATAAATAAAAATATAATTTCTTACTTTGAGATGGTCAAAGCCGACATCTTAGGTTGCCATGCGTTGATATTGTCGGGCCGAGCAGCGCGGCGGCCGGCGAGCGAACCACGGCAGCTGCTCGAGGCCTGTGTTAGCTTCTGCTAGCCAAGCCATGAGCTGGTGTTGGAGCGGCGGTGCGGCGCGATCGGCGATCAATCTGCAGCTGCTGCTCCAGCCTGAGACGTCCACAGAGCTCACAGAGCGATTCCAGATAGTAATTTATCCATATGAGGCAATCCTGGAACACACACAGTCCTCACATGGGGCTGCCGGGAGGACCGCGGGAGTCCTAAAATGGCTGCCAGGCATTTCCTGTCGGACCGGAAGTTGCGCAATCATTAAAAAAAAGATAATTTCTTTAATTTTTATTAAAAAATATTATTTATAAAGCCTTTAAAACAACCACAGCTGCAACAAAGTGCTGTACACATGAAATTAATAACATTTAAACACAAAAAAAATAAAATAATAATAATATATATTTTTTAATATTTTATATTAAATTATTAGATATGATACGTTCGTAGGTCCGGATGGTCGCTGCAGACATACGACTCTCAGTAGGAACCCATCGGTCCCAAGTTCTCTGTACTTCCATTCTAGGCAAAGTTTCTCATCTTTTGGGAATTTGTGAAGGCTCACTTCTTCACTGCTGATATTAGAACACCCAAATGTGCTACAACGTGACGGCATTTTTCAAGTTACACCAACAAAAAAAAGAGGCGATCTTTCAGGAAATGAATCTGTATGGAAAGCAGTTAACACACCAAACAAACGGGCAAGGCAGGCTCCGCCTTATGCCCAGTGCCCACGTGTACGTCACATGAAGTTTTGCATAAATTCTCAGATTTCTAGGGGCGTGTCCCAGAGAAAAAATTACCATAAATTGGAATAAAATTTTAATATATTTATAATTTATTTTGCAAAAACGAACAGAGCTGAATGATATAAGATATATATATATATATATGTTGTGACAAATATGCAAATTTCCAACATCATGTCACAATCCCTTTAAGTGGAATTAAGATAGATTTGCTATCTTATAAAACCGTTCTATTCCTGGCTCTTTGCTCAGCTAAACGTGTGGGTGACCTGAGCTCCACGCTTTGTCGGTGCACCCAATGTGTACAACGTTTGCCCCTGACGGGTCAAAGGTCACCCTACGACCTAACCCTGCATATGTCCCAAAGGTTCTGACTTTGAATCCCAGAAGTCTGGACTTTGAACTCTCTTCATTTCCTCCTGCTCCCGTCCTCACTGAGGAACAGAGGAGGCTGAGAGCACTCTGCCCTGTTAGGGCCCTGGGTGCTTACATTGAAAGAACAGCTGATTGGAGGAAAACAAACCAACTGTTTGTATGTTTTGCCATCCCGGCTACTGGTAGGGCCCTGTCAAAGCAGCGCCTCTCACACTGGGTGACTGAGGCCATTAAAAGGGCGTACAGTAGCAAAGGTCAACAGGTGCCCTCTGGGGTACGTGCCCACTCCACTCGAGGCTTGGCTGC
>JBBPBX010002717.1:0-22940 GCA_038048925.1 Garcialebias charrua | reverse complement strand
TTTTTAGGTTTATGAAACTTCATTGGGTTGGCTCCAAAAGTTAACCAGAGTACATGTACCTATCTAATTACTGTCTGAAAGTTTCATAAACCTAAAAAAATTGTATATATCCCGACGAGGGACAGGACAGCCCCCAGAACCTATCTTAGCTCCAGCAAACTGGTTGGTCAACTCAAGGAGTTTACTGCTTGGTGGGCTGCTGCAGCTGTAACAAGTGGATCCAAACTTCTAAGTGTTTTGGATATCATGAAGATAAAATAATAACAAAAATGCATATTTTATAATTCAAGGATGCGAGCAACAAAATATGAGCATTACTTCATGTAGTGGACAGCTCTGGTCAACTAACCAAAGTTAAACTAGTATCTACTGCCACCTAGTGGACAAACTTAACATAACACAAACTGGAACAGAACTGTATTTTAGGCCATACACGTCGCCACGCCCTATACGTCGTATTAGTCCATATTTGTCTAATAAAGTTTAAAAATCCATAAATACGTCATGCCACTGTCAAGGAAATAACAGAATGGGCTCAGGAATACTTCCAGAAAGCATTGTCAGTGAACACAATCCACCGTGCCATCTGAAACTCTACAGTGCAAAGAGGAAGCCATTTCTAAGCAAGCTCCACAAGCTCAGACGTTTGCACTGGGCCAGGGGTCATTTAAAATGGAGTGTGGCAAAATGGAAGACTGTTCTGTGTCAGATGAGTCACGATTTGAAGTTCTTTATGGAACACTGGGACGCCATGTCATCCGGACCAGAGAGGACAAGGATAGCCCAAGTTGTTATCAACGCTCCGTTCAGAAGCCTGCATCACTGATGGTATGGGGTTGCATGAGCGCTTGTGGCATGGGCAGCTTGCATGTCTGGAAAGGCACCATTAATGCAGAGAACTATGTTCAGGTTCTAGAACAACATATGCTCCATCTAGACGTCATCTCTTTCAGGGAAGACCCTGCATTTTTCAACAAGATAATGCCAGACCACATTCTGCAGCAATCACAACATCATGGCTACGTAGGAGAAGGATCCGGTACTGAAATGTCCAGCCTGCAGTCCAGATGTTTCACCTATAGAGAACATTTGGTGCATCATAAAGAGGAAGGTGCAACAAAGAAGGCCCAAGACGATTGAACAGTTAGAGGCCTGTATTAGACATGAATGTAGAGCATTCCTATTTCTAAACTTGAGAAACTGGTCTCCTCTGTCCCCAGACGTCTGTTGAGTGTTGTAAGAAGAAGGGGGGATGCCACACAGTGGTAAAAATGGACTTGTCCCAACTTTTTTGGGATTTGTTGACGCCATGAAATTTTGAAACAACATATTTTCCCTTAAAATGATACATTCTCTCAGTTTAAACTTTTGATCTGTGATTTGTGTTCTATTCTGAATAAAACATTAGATGTTGGCACCTCCACATCATTGCATTCAGTTTTTATTCACAATTTGTTTAGTGTCCCAACTTTTTTGGAATCCGGTTTGTATATTAAATGTGTGTCTCAGTGTAATGTTTGCTTTAATAAATGCACTTTGAGGGTCAGATCAGCTGTATTTCAAAACCCGATACGTGGAAGTAAACGCGTGCATGTGACGAGTCGCTGTGCACATTTAAGATAAACACCTCAGAACAATTTTGTTAGCTTGAAATTATATTAAATGTGTACACATATTTAGCAAACGTTAGATTGATACACGTATCAATCTAATGTTTGCTTAATAAATGCACTTTTTATATCAAATCAGCTGTATTTAAAAAAATAATTTTGCTGCCCCGGTGAGGCAAAGCGTGCACGCGCAGCTGGGGCAGCCGCTGCATTTCTTTAAATTTTAACAAGAGAACCACCTAAACAATTATTTGTTTGCTCGAAATTATAGCAAAGGTGTGTCTCAGTCTAACATTTGCTTAATAAATGCACTTTAATGATCAAATTATCTGCATTTTGCTGGGGTGGTGCAGCTGTTTTGACGGTTCTGAGCAGCGAGCAGAATGCAGGTGGGGAGTCTATAGGGGGTGCAGATGGTGCAGAGGCAGGGCAGCCGGCTTGGGACCCAAAAGACCCAGGTTCGATCCCCGGTCACTGCATACCTTGTGGTGTCTCTGAGCAGCACACCTCATCCCCAAATTGCCCCCAGGGCACTTTCAATAGCTGCCCACTGCACCACCTGGTGGTGGATGAGTTAAATGCAGCGATTAATTTTGTCTTTTATGGAAACATACACTGATGACATTGTGTGACATTATTATTATTATTATTATTATATAGCAAGCCGAGTCATCCAGGACATGGTAAATTCAAAAAAGTTTAAGGAAAAAACAAAAGAATACAAAGTGACTTGTAATAAGTAAAATCCAGTTGTTTTTGTCTTGAACTTTTTTGAATTTGTCATTATAACCACATTTATCTATTACATGATACAACAGCATGCCATACACCTATTACTACTCTGCTGTCATCAAGTGGCTGAAAGTGGTACTGCTCTTTTTTCTTTTTCAGTCTGAATGAATAGAAACGGTCGTATCTCAGCCAAACAATGGTTTATAGGCTGAAAAGTACTGTACCTATATTGACCACTGCAGCGCCCTGCATGTGCAGCATGCTGCGCACAGCTGCCCTGCAGGTCAGCATGGAGCCCAGCAGGTTGGTGTGCAGCAGGGACATCATGTCTTCAGGCTTGGTCCTCACTAACAGAGCATCCCTGGTGACACAAGTATAAACAGCATAAAACCTGCAGCAACACAACAACAAAAGACAACACCTGTGGCTGCTCACCTGTTGATGCCGGCTGCATTCACGAGGTAGGAGATGTTTCCACACGTTCTCTGGATCGTCTCAAAGGTTTTCTGCACCTCCTCCTCTTTAGAGATGTCACAGCTGAAAGCTTTGTGGTCAGCTACACACCAACACACACATTACACACATTTAAACACACAAGTCTGATCATAGCTTCTAATTACTTCCAATTTCTAATGATTTAAATTCATATTGGGCTGAAAATTATTTATTACCATTCATGCTGGTGAAGATTCTCAGTCATCCAGGACATGAAAAAAATCAAAAAACATTCAATACAGAAACAAAAAGTCCAGTTGTTTCTGTATTGAACGTTTTTTGATTTTATTACCATTCAGTACAAAGATAAACTTAGAACTGCTTAAACAAACACAAACATTCTTCGAGACTAAAATATCACAGCCACGTTTCAGGACATCTCAAACTCACATCTATGGCATGACATGGAGACGTCAAGGGCGTAGATTTCATCTCATTATTGGGGGGGACCATAAACAGGGAAATTTTTTAAGAGCAATTTTGGGGGGGTCGGCAAAGTTACAGTGAAATGTAATGCAAAATGTACAGAGGGAAGTTTATCCAAACTGCATGCATATACTATGCAGAATAATCAACAATAATATTGATTTAAATGGCATGTATTTTATTTAGTAGTCTTAATACTACTATTAATCAGTACAACAGTGATACTCATTACTCTTGTTAAAAAATGTAATGTGTTCAATCTGCAGTACAATAGACGACAAATAATGACAAGTGGCAAAATGAGAATTTTGCAAAATAGGTCCCCTCTAAATATTGTTTAAATTTCAGTTTGGCTTGTATTCATAGATTGCTGTGGTCAGTGTCACTGATAATCTGGTACCACACCTTCCCAAAATCTTAAAGCTTAAAAAGAAAACAGTTTTCAAGGAGAAGAAATACTTTAATGCAGGGGTCACCAAACTTTTTGAGACTGAGAGCTACTTCAGTGGAACCAAGAGGCACAAAGGTCCACTTGTTCGTTCCAAACAAATTTGCATGGTTCAACTTTAATTATAGTATTAATAATAATACATTTACATACATGTGAATATATGACTGCCTGATCACATCTGATCAGGGGCCTCATGTACAAAGACTTGCATGGATTTCTTACTGAAAAGTGACGTACGGTCAAATCCAGAAAAGTGTGTACGCACAAAAAAATCCAGATGTATCAAACTGTGCGTACACCGGAATCCACGCACATTCCTTTTGTACATCACAACCAACGTGGAACTGAGCGCACGTGAGACACCTCCCCTGACACGCCTTCATTTACATATGTTAAACAGATGCAAATTACTTCCTGCATGTGTGAAGGACATGTTTGTTTGATCCCTGCGCGATCAGAAATCATTTCTAGATTCAGGAAAATAATGAATTTAATATAATATGAGTGAGGAAAAAATCCTAAGTAAGAATAGTAATAAAATGTGTTCATCACGCAAAGAACGAGTGATTGTGTGTCGGTATTTGTGTGTGCGCGCACCCTGCTTTGGTGCGCAACGGCTCATCCATTCATTCTGAGTGAAAATATTAACTTTGCGCACGAGTTTATTACCATAATTACTGTAAACACAGAGGAACTTGGATGTTTGGTTGAACATAGATCTTTGTTTATTTAATAGATGACATGAAGAAACGGGTCTGTGCGTCTCAGTGGAGAGTTTTCATGACATGACGTGATGTTGGAGTCTCCAAACGCTGCGCGCAGCGCGCGCCACAGCCTTGTGCGCAATCTGTTTGTCTGTGAAGCTGTTACTCTCCAACAAGTTATATATGGTGTACTTTCACGTGTCATTTTGGAGAAATCTACAATAAACGCAGATTATGAATCACCTCCAGCTGCCGTGTGAGGGTGCGCGCGCGCTCCAAAGCGCGACCACTCAGCCTTTGGAATCATATAGATGAGACCATTCTATTGGACATGATCCGGCTTTGTGTGGACTGGAATGGCACAGTCCCGATCGACCTGCAGCTCCCTCTGGAAAGCTCCTGTGGAACAGTTTGATCGCTGCTTCTGCACGCGTTGTGCTCCAGAGCGCAGTGCCAAAATGAAAAAGGATTATTCCTGAAAACGGCTGATAAGCCATATCATAGATCAGAAACTTATATCTGTTTATAAATAAATGATCTGCGTGTTACACTATGTATTATATCCTCCAGTAAGGCTGAATCCGTTCCTGTCAAATGTATTTTTTGCACAACTTTGCGCGTCCTTTATTTGCGTCCATGTGGATGTAATAATTGTTATCATGTGTGTTTGGTGGGAATATTAATCATTTTCACATCATGAACAGTTAATAATAATAATAATAATAATAATAATAATAATGAATTCAATTTATAACGCACTTTTCATTAATGAAAATCTCAAAGTGCTACAAGGTGCAACATAATTGAATGTCAATAAAACAAATAATAAAACAATTAAAATCAACAACAGTATCAGCTATGATCAAAAGTAGAATCATGAGGAGTATAGTATGCTCGGTTGAAAAGAAAGGTCTTCAAGCCGCTCTTAAAGTCAACCACAGACTGTGGGGCTTCAGTTTCTCTGAATCACCTGTAAGTGTCGCCAAAGGAACAAGAACCACAGAAACGTGCGTACGCGTGCTCGGGAGCTGGCGTGGAAATGTACCTGGATGCGCACATATTCACGTTCAGTTCAGTTTTGATACATACGGGGTTTTGCGTGGATAGTGACGCACGCAAGGTTTTTGTGCGCACGCACGGTTGATACATGAGGCCCCTGGTCTGTATTATTAAAGACTCCACACAATGCTTTAGCTTGGTAAATATGATCAATTATTATTGATAATTACCAGTAGTGATTAGAACTCTCAATCAAGAACTTGAGTCCTCAGTTTGAATATTGGCCCTCATTCATGAAACTGTTCGTATTCTTATCCTACGTTTCTCCTACTTTTGTTCTTACGAAGCGTTCGTACGAACATGCCACGTCAGATTCAACAAAGTCTTCTATCATGAGGAAACGTGTGTAAATGGCTTGCGTAAATATGATGAATCCCACCTGTTCTAAACAGCTGCGCGTGCACGCGTGAGCTTATTTACATAATTCCCACCCCTCAAAACACCATATAAGGCTACGTTTCCTGCCTCAGAGGCAAAACGTGTTCGTTCATAAAATGACAGCGAAAAGTAAAAAAGAAGAACTCTACCGGTGCGGAGAATGAAGTTCTGGTCTCTGAGGTCAAGAACAGAAAATCTGTCCTTATTAGCAGCGTCACTCATGGAAGTAAATGACCAGCTAAAGCCAAGGAAAGTTTGTTTATAATAAATGTGGACCTCAAAATATGCATGCGTCCTGATGGCTTACTGGTTAAAGTATTGCGCTGTTAGCTGTTCCTAACCTTTTCTACACGTCGTGGGATCGAGTCCCACAAGGTTTGACTTTTTTTCTTTCCTTCTTACTTTAGATTATTTATTCATTCCAAATTAAAAAGGCTTTATGCTTTATTTCTTGTTGTATTGTAAATAGTTTTCTTGTGTTTTTTAAATCTGGAATGAAGACAAAAAAAAATCTTGTCCCATGCGGGACGCGAACCCATAACCTTCGGAACTGCGACGCAACGCTCTACTCACTGCGCCACATGAGATCTATGACAGCAACAGGAGGAGGTCGATGTAAAGTCTGCGTTACCGAAGTCTGCGTTACCGAGACAAATTAAACTTAAATTAATTCATGGTTTAAGTTGGTTTCAGTTTGAGATCTTCATATTAATATTGTAGTGTTAGAAAACGGCATTGATAACAAATTGATTTTCATTTAAATACTTTAATCCGTTAGTCATTATTACATTTAAAATTATAATTCGACTTCAAACAGAACCTATTGTCAAAAACAATTGTGGTGCGTGACTTTTTTAAACTCTAAATATTTCCTAAATAACGAAATATGAAGTTATTAGTGGAGAAATGCTGTCTGGATGACAGCAGACCGGCCGCTCGTAAAATATACGACAGGTCCGGACCACACGTAGATTTTGTTCGTATCTGAAAAAAATCGTAGGATACGAAAACATTGTTGAATGCCACAAATGATCCTAAATCACTCGTAAGCACAGTTTAAGCACAAATCTGTGCGTACGAACGGTTCATGAATGAGGGCCAATTTTGGTTCTTCTGTGCAAATGTAAATTGTTCTTAGCTTTGACTGGGAGTGTGGATGGTTGTTTGTCTCTTTGTCTGTCTCTGTGATGGACTGGAGACCTGTCTTGGGTGTCTCTGGGACAGACTGGTGACCTGTCCTGGGTGTCCCTGCCTTCACCCAAAAGCAGCTGAGATTGGTTCCAGTCCTAAACAAGGGGGCATAATGGATTACTTATTAACTGATATTTAAAGACCGTGTAAAGTGAAATTAAATTTGTGTTTTTATTTTGTCACACGGCATAAATATGTGTTATTAATCACCCATATAAATCTGACTGATTAAAAACATTGATTTCCTTATAAAATTAAGTCTCAAAAATCATGAAAAAACATGATTTTGCCTTGCTCTAGAACGCTGGGGGCGTGTCGCACGTGGGCGTGGTTTCAGCGCAGTACTGCGCCATGTCCAGCCCCCTTCAGAGCTGAGCTGTGTGGGGAGGCATACGGGGGAAGCAGAGATCCACCTGCTCTGTTTTTATCTGAGTTCTGGCTTCCAGCAGCTCCTTTTTCCAAGAGTTACGCTGTTTTTAGTGCACTAACAACTCTGGTTATGTTTTTAAAGTTGAGGACACATAACTCCGCTGTTATAATCAGCGCTATTTTAGAAGATGAGCGGACTCGCGGTCCGAACCGGTCACATCGCATGCGGGGTCTGATCGCCACACACACACACACACACACACACGCGCGCGCGCGCGACCCGGTCACATCGCATGCGGGGTCTGATCGCCTCTCACTCACACACACACACACACGCGCGCGCGCGACCCGGTCACATGCATGCGGGGTCTGATCGCCTCTCACTCACACACACACGCGCGCGCGCGACCCGGTCACATCGCATGCGGGGTCTGATCGCCTCTCACTCACACACACACACGCGCGCGCGCGCGACCCGGTCACATGCATGCGGGGTCTGATCGCCACACACGCGCGCGCGGGGGGGGGCGGAGGTGCGCGGAGGTGCAGGTGGCATGTGGTCGCTCCAGCAGCACGCCAGTACTGGAGGGAGACGGTCGGTAGCGAGTGAACGGCTCCACCGAAGAACGCATTTATAACGGCTGGAGCTGCAGGGGGTGGGGCTTGTGACCGCGTGACGAAACGCGGTCACATTTAAACCACGCCTAAAAAATCCTGAAAGAGAAATGTGTTTATACACAGTTTGATCTATAACTCCAAAATTAATTGAGCTACAATTTTGAGACTTTTTACTCATTTACAAGATTACAATTACGACATTTATAATGTTTATTGAAGAAAATGTTGAAATTCACTTTACACGGTCTTTAAACATAAACACTATTTCTTTTATGTTAAACTCAGTTTGTAACATTTGAAATTCGTTGTATTTTATAAATATTTTATTAACTGTTTTGTAGAAATGAACACGTTTGTAACATTCATTCAAAATATGCCTTAACAAATCTGTAGCATTTTTTAAGAACCTATTAAGAATAAAATGTTCCAGTTGCAGATACAAAATATCAATAATGTAATATAATAAACAGTGACATTTTTTAATTAACCATGTGACATAAGTATTGATCCTCAACATTTTTTATAATAATAATTTAAAGCCCTTAAAACAACCACAGCTGCAACAAAGTGCTACACATATGAAATCATTTTAACTAATCATCACATCTTCTCTACTCTTTTTTAATTAATTATCTTTCACATATTTTATCATTACTTCTTTCAAGAGCTCCACACCTGAAAATATGATGAATGTGAATCCATCCTGCTCAAAGCTGCGCTGACATTCTACTGTCTGTTGCAGAGCCCACCAGGGAGCTAGTTAGCATTGAAGCTAGTGTGTTAGCTGATGAAGTGACGCTCCAAAGTGTTTTTCTGCCACTAATGATGCACAGACACACTTGTCTTTCAACACTGTGAAAGACCTTTTCCTCCCAGTCACTAGCCGTGTTTCCATCAAGGTTTCTAGGTGCGCATTTTGAAGTATCGCAGCAGAAAAGCTTAATGGAAACGGCAAAATCCGTATTTACTTTCTCAAGTTCGCCAAAAAGTTTATACGCTCGCTTGAGGTGGTTTTTGGGATCTGCGAAAATGAGCAGATGCGCAAAACGACAGATGGAAACACATTTGCCGACTCGTGCTGCCGTAGCGAACATTCACGTCACGTGACTGATCAGCTGTTTCCGCTCCGGACAACATGTAACATCGCTAAAACTAGTTGGCATGACAGAATAAATACAACTCGCCCGATAGCAACACATACCTGAAATATTCTCTCCATTTTGATGAGATGTGTGGCCGGGTTCTGTTTTCAACTGCTACTTCCTGTTTACTGTAGACATGCGCAGTGCTGACGTCTGACGTAATGACGCTGACGTCTGACGTAATGACGCTGACGTCTGACGTAATGACGCTGTGCGCGGCTTGGAAGAAGCGCTTCAAGCCAGCAGATGGAAACACTTCTGATCTGCATTAATTTGTATTTACATATTTGCGAGGTAGCTCAAAATTCGAAATGAAAATGGATGGAAACACAGCTACTGTCACCTATGTTTTAAGTAGCTACTTACTGGAAGTTAGTACTTTGTGCAGCAGCTCACTCCCCACCAGCGGCTCCGCGAGCCTGTGACCTCCGCTGCTGTTGTTGTTCCTTGTAAACATTGGACTAAACCATTTGCCAACAGAGAAGGGGGGGTGGGCAAAATTTCCTTCTTTTTTTTTAGAATAATGGCGGATTTCTCTCTTTTTTTGCCTTTTTATATTTATATTGTTTAAAGACACGATTTCCTTTATTGAATTATTGGGGGGGACAGATCTATATTTCCCCAAGATTGGGGGGGTCCGGACCCCCCCGACCCCCCCAGGATCTACGCCTATGGGAGACGTAGCTGTTTTTGTCAAACCTTAAAAATCAGGTTATGCACAATGTCATGATCAGAATACGTTTATCTGCTACAATATCACATTTTAGCTCAATATCTGTAAACTTGACTGTTGACTAATGATGATTAGCTGGGGTGGCCGTCTTGAATTAGTTTTTTCCAAATTGGGTGCATCCAATATCATAAGAAACTTCCAGAGACTTTCAATCTGCCCAGTGGTATGTGAGATAATTCACTAACAAGCAAACATGGTCACCTTCAATTGTTAACTCACTCCTTTAGTTGTGAGTGAAGCTGATTTTAGAAAACATGTACTCGTGTACATGTTAAACTTAAGGCCTAAGGGCCAAATGTGGCCCATGTATAAACATTTTATCTGGCCCCCAAGATGATGTTTAAAATGTAAGATATACATTTTTGCCATGCTATTTGTTAATAACCCAACATACTTTCTTTAGTGCAGACTTCTCATGTTGCCATTTTTAATTGAGATGTACCTGAAGGTTGAATGAATGAATGTGGAGACAAACGATCAAACTCTTGTTGAGGAACTTGCAACAAAGAAAATGTGTCTGGTTTCTGACTTTAATAAATAAACATAAACTTTAGTTGATATAATGTTTGAAGCTGTCCCTTAAGTTTTAATGTTAGCTGCTTTTGCACAGGATGTCAGGACTTTACCTCCATGCAGCTCCGCCACAGCAGCGTCCGTCCTGGACACCACCACCACCCTGCAGCCTCTCTGTGCAGCCAGCAGGCGGGACACTGCCCTCCCAATCCCCCTGGAGCCTCCACACACCACCGCCAGCCTGGACATCACCTGCAGGACGGAGCAAGAACACTCCACATTGTCACTCACTGTGTTACTGTCAAAAAATATAGATTTAACAACCCACGTGACATCTTGTACGTAAAGCCGTAACTTACCTTCTTTTCTCTTGTCACGCTTCGTTTGACAAATGTTCAAGTATACAGTAATCAGTTTACTGACCCGCAGAGCAGTCTCACATCAAGGGCGCCGCCATGTTTTTTTTGTGTGTGTGTGTGTGTGTTGTTGCGATGCTCAGAAATGTCCGCTAGAGGGCGCCGCCATGTTTTCTGTTGTTGCGATGCTCAGAAATGTCCGCTAGAGGGCGCCGCCATGTTTTCTGTTGTTGCGGTGTTTAAAATGTCCGCTAGAGGGCGCCGCGGAGCCGCTCTGGTTTGATTTGATTTGATGTCAATGACAGTTTCATCAGATACAAGAATACAAGTAGGATAAAATGAAAGGAGCAGAAAGAAGATGAAATCTTATTATATCTGCCCCTTATTTCACAGTTTGTTCAACCAATGATAACCTTCTAACTACATCACAAAATGAATAATTCTACTTAATTTTTCTAACTGTAATACACAAACTACATCATTCTAACTGTAATACACAAACTACATCACAAAATGAATAACTCTACTTATTTTTTCTAACTGTAATACACAAACACACTAAGCTACATCATCAGTCAACATAAGTGTAATACACAAACACACTAAGTTACATCATATATAGTTTTTGAGCAAGTCCTTTTTGACCTTTTTCTTAAATGTATACATTGATTTTGCATTTTTAACATCACTCTCCAGAGCATTCCACAATCGAACTCCCTGAATTGAGGTAGACCGTCCCTTTAAGCTGGTTCTGAATTGTGGTTTGATGAATATCTCTGTCCCTTTGAGATTGTAATAACTTTGTCTTTTTATAAAATTTCTTTGGATATTTAAAGGTAATGTGTTATTATGAGCCCTATACATAACTGATAAAATACTATATTCTACCAATTCCTGGAATTTCAATAAATTTAGCTGAAGAAACAAGGTGTTTGATGGGTGACTGAAATGTTTTCTGGTGATTACTCTTACAGCTCTCTTTTGTAAAATAAAAACAGGCTTTGTAATTGTTTTGCACGCTTTTCCCCAAACCTCAATACAATAGATTAAATGTGGAACAATGATTGTGTTATACAACATATACAGAGCTTTATCAATTAAAAAATCCCTGACTTTATACAGTACTGCAATTGATCTAGCTATTTTTGTTTTAATGGAATTTACATGATGTTTCCATGTCAGTTTGTCATCAATGATAACACCCAGAAACTTCACTTCACTCACTTTACAGATCACAACATCTTCAATTTCAAATGTTTCTGCAGCAAACCGCAGTCATTCTCCAAATGCATTTTCTCTTGTTCTTTTTATATGCTGTTCTGTCCAGTTATCATAGTGCAATTTATTAAAAATAATAATAATAGTTTTTCTAATTATCATTTCGATTTGGAGGTCAAATGTTTCAGGAATATGTCCACAGCAAAACACTTACACATACTGTATATAAATAAGTGTACAAGTATATTTCATTCAGCCTTTATTTAGGCAGGTTAATCTCATTTACAAGAGAGACCTGGACATATGTCCACTTTTGTTTTATATATCACTGTTCATCTGTGCTCCCCATGGAACAATATAACACTAGAAAAGCATTACGGTCATAAAAATGAGTGATGATAAGAACTGGGGGCAGGGCTGTTTGCACCTGGGCCACTCTTCAGGCTCAGAGGCCCTGCCACATTGATTTACTGAGGTTAAATAACACCCACAACCTTTGCCAGAGCAGAGCTCCAGCCCACAAGCGGGTGAATCATGACCACCAAGCAGCAGAGGTTTACAAACACTAAAATAGCACAATGTGCTTTAAACATTAACTCTTTCACACAATGTTAATTCAAAATTGGACGGTAGTAAGAAATCAGTCATTTATATTCGGATCACCCCCCGTCACACCTCTTCAAATAATCCTCACCAGCACATCTACTCAAGCGCCAACATTTCCCTTCTATATATATAAAAAAAAAAGGTTTTGTTTTCCTGGAAGAATTTTCTGCTGCCATGTTTTCCGTGCGCTGCACAAACACAGTAAACTCAATGTATGAACATGTGACCCCTGCAGCTCAGCTGCTGACCACAGTGCACTCATGGCTTTGAATATTTAACTAACGTACATTATGTACATCACTTTTATAAACACAATCCTGCAACTTATAGTTGTCAGGCAGCAACACTCCTGCAACACATTAACTAACATCTATCAAAGCTCAAGGGCATCAGGAATATGAAAACATTTAAATTAAACATTCCTTGAAGAAATGCATCTCACCCACATATTTCCTGCCAGAGTGTTAAACTACGGTAAGATCATCTAATAGTGAGAAATGTTTTTGTCAAATCTTGTAACCTTGTCACATTCAGAACATGTGTTAACTCTCAGCTGTTACCATGCTCAATTTTAAAATAAGATAGAACTTTATTGATACCGCAGGAAATTGTGCGTTTCAGATAAAGGAACATACACAAGATATTAAACATAAGAGAGAATATAAAAATAACAACCATTAAGTTCTAAATAGTTCAGGTGCAGTACATGTGTGAAAAGTTTTAATGTTTTAATGTGAAAACATTAAAGAGTTTACTGTAGTACAGGATTAATTTTATTGTCTTATGTGTAGAAAGGGGGAGGAGTTGAACAGTTTGAAGGACTTCCTGTGTTGTTCTGTGGAGCACCTCGGTGGTCTCAGTCTATGAAGGTGCTGCAGTAAGAGTCCAGGGTGTCATGCAGGGGGGGTGACGTGATGTTCAGGATCTGGAGCAGGTTCCTCAGCATCCTCTGCTCAGACACCTCTGTCAGAGACTGCAGCTCCACTCCCAGAACTGAACCAGAACTCCTGATGACTTATCAAGTCTGTTGGCATCATCTTTCTTCACCCTGCTGCCCCAGAACACCACAGAGTAGAAGAAGATGCTGGAGACCACCGAGTGGTAAAACCTCTGCAGCATGGCCCTGCAGATGTTAAAGGACCTGAGTCTCCTCAGAAGAAAAAGGTGACTCTGCTCTTTTTTGTAGGCCCTCTACAAGAAAGAGCAGAGTCACCTTTTTCTGCTGGTTGGTGTTAGCTGTCCAGTCCAGTTTATTGTCCAGGTGGACCCCCAGGTAGCAGTCCACAGTGTCCACCTTAGTACCCTTGATGTTGATAGGGTTGGGGGGCTGGTCTTCTTCCTGTAGTCCACCTGCAGCTCTTTAGTTTTTTAATGTAGAGCTGCAGCTGGTTCTGTCCACCACACCTCTGTATTCATCTTACTGGTCACCAGTGATGCAGCCCACAATGGCAGAGTCATCCAGAAGTTCTGCAGACGCAGGATTGTGAATTGTACGTGAAGTCCATCTGTAGAGGGTGAACAGAAACGGCAAGGGGACCGTTCCTTGAGGAGCCCCAGTGCTGCTCAGCATGGTGTTCTGCAGCCTCACATACTGTACTGTGGTCGACCTGTGAGGTAGTCTCTGATCCAGGTGACCAGCGAGTTGTTCACCTGCATGTCTAGAATCTTACTGCAGAGCAGAGCAGGTCTGATGGTGGTGAAAGCACTGGAGAAGTCAAAGAACATGACTCTTACAGTGCTGCCTGCCCTGTCCAGGTGTGTGTCTGTGCAGCAGGTACATGATGGTGTCATCACCTCCAACGTGTGACTGGTACATGAACTGTAGAGGGTCCAGGTGTTCATTCAACCTTTACTTAGACAGCTTAGTCCCATTGAGTCTCGGGGACTCTTTTACAAGAGAGACCTGGGTGTTTTTTTTAACAAAGAGTGATGACAACAACAACAACAACAACAACAACAACAACAACAACAACAACAACAACAACAACAACAACAACAACAACAACAACAAACAGTCATAAAAGAGGCATACAAAATTATTACAGTATTATGATTATTATTACTATTATTACAAATTAAATAGGTAACCAAAATGGCAGTCAAAACAAAAAAGCTGTGAAAACAAACAGCTAGATTATAAGACAGTGTGGAAAACTAAAAGCAGGAACATGTGTGCACTGGTTCTTGCCAGGAACTCAGTAGATGTTTGAAGCCATTAAGAGAGGTCAAGGTCGAGATCTTCAGATCTTTTTGTAAGATACAGTATTCCAGGAAACAGGAGTGGTTTAGGAGGAGTTAGTCCATTTTTTTTAATTGTCCGTGTTTTATTCTCTTTATATTTTATATTGTAGCAATTTGAGATTGAAAAATGTAAAGTACAGTACAAATTGAATGAATTATTATTATTAGTGTAGTAGGAGAAGGCCCTTTTGCCTAGTTCAGTTCTCACTGACGGAACACTGCAGGTAATCATGTCCTGAGAGCGCACGCTGTAGCTGCACTCACACAGAGACATGTAGGAGGAGATGTATGAGGGCAGCAGACCAAGAAGTGATTTAAAGATGAAAATGTACCAGTGGAAGAGTCTGTGTGAGGTTAATGATGTCCAGTTAACCAGTGAATACAGGGTGCAGTGGTGGGTACGATAATCACAACCAGTTATGAATCTTAGTGCACCATGATAGACAACATCCAACATCTGCAGGGTGCTTGTAGGAGCATTCATGTAGTAGATAATGTCACCGTAATCAATGGAGGGAAGGAAAGTCACAGATACAAGGCGTTTCCTAGCATTCAGTGTTAGACATGATCTGTTCCTGAAAAAGAAACCCAGTTTAACTTTCAGTTTCTTTACTAGTGTAACACCACCGTATGAGGTGGAGAAGGGTTACAAACACACCCGAAGGTCGTGGGGTGGAGAAGGAGTAACCCACGCTGAAAGGGGATAGCTTGGCTGCACGAACTTTATTCAGCTCTTCAGTACAACGTCATTCCCTCATGAACGCAGCCCGCGTCTGCGGCTGTTTCGCCCGCTTAACCTGAACACACCCAAAAAAATCAGAAGAAGAAGTCTCTTAAAGACACAGTAACCTAAATACATAACTGCCCAAATAAAACATCTTACATCAAAATAAATCATCTTACACTAGGTTTTCCACATTTAAAAGAGAGATGCAAATCGACCAGGATACCCAGATATTTATAGGAATCAACAAACTCAATAGGGACACCATTTGAGGATAAAATCAGAGGAAGAACTGCTGGGACCGACTTCCTATTTGAAAAAAGCATCCCTTTGGTTTTATCAGCATTTAGGACAAGTTTGAGACGGAACAAATCTGACTGGATGATGTCAAAAGCGGATTGCAAACTGGAAAGCCTTAGCAACTGTTTTAGCTCGGCAGTAAACAACTGTATCATCAGCATAGAAATGTAAGGATGCATCAGGGATGCTCTGACCTACATTAGCTATGTAGATTGTAAAGAGGGTTGGTCCTAAAACTGAGCCTTGTGGTACACCATTTTTAACTGTTAAATAGCTGGAAGAAGTACCGTTATGTTGAACACATTGCCTCCGATTGGAAAGATAGTTAGAAAACCAACCGATGGTGTGATCAGAGAAACCGATTTCTGAGAGCTTATGACACAGGATGTTATGATCCACAGTGTCAAAAGCTTTAGACAGGTCTAAGAAAAGTGCAGCACAATAGTCCTTAGCATCCAATGCTTCAACAACATCATTCAGAACCTTCAGAGAAGCAGTTGTTGTGCTGTGTTTTTTCCTGAAACCAGATTGATGGAGAGGTAAGATGTTAAATGAGTCCAGATAATTTTTGATCTGAGAGTTTATCAGTTTTTCTAGAACCTTGGCTAAGATGCAGAGTTTAGAGATCGGTCGATAATTGTTCAGTGAGGTGGGGTCACCTCCCTTCAGCAAAGGAAGAACAAAGGCTGTTTTCCAAGCATCCGGAATGGTGTTTTGGCTTATGGACAGATTAAAGATGTGGGTCACAGGGACTGTGATGATATGAGCAGCCAGCCTTAAGAAATAAGGTGGAAGTTCATCTGGACCTGCAGATTTTTTAGGATCAAGATCTTTTAACAGTTTATTTACCTCACTGACTGAGAACAGAGAAAAAGAGAAGGTGTGATTAACTGAGGATTGACTTGTAGGAGGGATTTGATTTGTAGAAGTTTGGTTATTAGATGAAGTGGCTGATTTTCCATTTGTAACTGTGTCAAATAATGAACTAGAAGCAACAAAATGTTTGTTGAAACAGTTCAGGATCTGCTGACACAGGAACAGAGTAATGGTTCCACCCAAGCCCGGATTTTCGCAGGGGCTCCCCGGGGCTGAAGCCCAGGGCCCCTGGCGTTTAGGGGGCCCCGCCCCCGAAGGATTTTTTTTTTTTTTTTTTTTTTGTGAACGGGTAATGTCTGAACTCATTCTGCTACTGCTGAAGTTCAGTCAGAACTCTGATTGAATCGCCATAGAACTCAGCCTGTTACGTGCTTGAGAGAGCCGTGTGTGTCTGGAGAGGAGCAGAGGGAGGAGAGAAGCCCGCTGCAGCTGCGCAGCGGAGCCGACAAGGAGCACTCGTCGTTAAGCAGTGACATCACTCAAAGGGAAGACGCTGCAAGCGCTGTTCACCCGAACCAGAGGCAGACAGTGTGCAGGAGTTCAGCGTGGTTAATCTGCTAGCAAGTGACACCTTTAAAATAAGTGTAGCCGGGTCGGGTGTGGTTAAAATTGAGTACTGAAGTTTAAAAAAAGGTTTAAAAATACTATTTTAAATAAATAAAATTGGTTAAAATGGTTGTACCTAAAAAGTTACCTTTAAAAGCAAGCAGGCCCATTTGCAGAGGAGGTTTGGGACAAGTTTACACACTGACACCAGTTAAATTGCACAATTGTTTAATTAAATAAATAAAATCCTAAATTTAAAATATTTACAATTTAAAAAGGCAGTCAACTCCAATCAACATTAAAAGTGCAATTATGGCAGTACATTTAAAACAGGAAAATCACACACACACACACACACACACGCACGCACGCACGCACGCACGCACGCACACACACACACACACTCTTCCTACACCAAACCAGGAGTACTGTCACCTCCTGGAGGGGTTTGGTAACAGTCACACGACAGTTCAGAGTCCGCCCTGGTGAAATCTGCTGCACCAGACGAGACGCCACTCAAACCGACACCTGTGTGATTAGTTGAGCTGGGCAGTCGGCTTAGCTCAGCCCGCAGGACGCGTGGCGTAGCCCACCCCACGCCGTCCAGACAGCGGGCACCAAACAGTTCCAGGGCCAGCCGGCAGGCGAGGGACGACCAGGATGGGGGCAGAATCAGTCGGGACAATCCAGACCGCAGCAATCACACGGCCACGAACAAACAGGAAGCAGACAGTCGCCAAGGACAAACAGCAGGGACTTAAACAATATTTGGCATTAAAATCTACAAAAGTATAAAACAGAAAGATACAATGGCGCTTACTCACCACCGAGCTCCACCTCTAACAGGAGAGGGAAGCAGGAAGCTTGCAACGGTGGTCGCTAAAACAGTTTATAGCGACTGAAAACGCCCAATTACGCCAGCACGTGACACAGCCAGCAAACGCCGCCGGAAGGCGGATGACGTGTAGTCACCCTGAGGACTGGGCCCGTTTTATACAGGAAGCCAGCCCCAGACCCACCAATCGCATCGCAGCACCTGTGTGGTGCATTTAATGTCCGCAGGACATCCTACCTAATGGTGAACAGTTGAATTAACCTAGCTATTTTTAAAGAGACTAAGTGCTTAAAGGGTAACCTGCTGTGGTAAAGAGGCACAAGTTTAAAAGGTAAGAAATTGTTTGTTTCATGCAATTGGTGATTGCTAAAGCTAATTTTAAGTGAATTATAAGTGTTTGACAAATTAAGTGTGAACCAAAAAAAAGGGCAGCAAGTTGTATAATTTTGTTTGACATTGAAATAATTTTCTGTTTGTAACAAATGAAAGATTTCTTATTCTGATTTAAGATTTATAATACAACGCTTAACTTGATCTTTGAAGCAAAAATTATTTCAGTTTGTAAATTCAAAGGGTGGTATTTAAAAGGGGAATTAAACGCACACCACATTTAGGTTCATTTTGAAAAGAAAAACAGGGTATTATTCAAATTTATAAACAAATTAAAAAGGTAGTATGTAAGCTAAGTTAAAGCTACAGACTTTAATATAAGGACGTTAAACTTAATTAATAAGGCCCAAAGTATACAATGAGCAGTGAGAAGGCCATGCAAAACGACTGTGATGCTGAAGCTGTGGAGTTGCAGCGAGAAGAAAATCATGATGAAGGAGGTGACAAGACACCTCAAATGAGCAATCGTGTTATGCCACACAATATGGAATAACAGTACTAGCTAAGGTTTTAGCAGAGTCCATTAACGTTAGCCGTCTACCAGTTCCAGAACCCGCTGTTTTCAGTGGTGATCCTATCAAGTACTGTACAAGGACTGAAATTTTTAATTTCAAATGCTGATTGAAAGAAAGAACATCCCAGTAAGTGAAAAGTCAAGTCATCTTTATTTATAGAGCACAGTTAAAACAGACACTGTAAACTGTTATCAAAGTGCTTGAAAAGATTTACTACCTTCGAAAGTATGTTGGTGAATAACTCATCATACTTTACTATATAGTAATTTGGATATAAACCAGTTTATATATATTTATTATTATAATTTTTTATCATAAATCATCTGAACCAAAACAAAACAACAAAATATATAAAAAATAATAATATATATACAGGTAGTCCCCGACTTACGAGCGCTCTGACCTACGAGCATCCGGACTTACGAGCTGGCGAACGAGAAGTAAATTTGTAAAAAATACAGCACTTTTTTGTGTTTTTAGATGAAAGTGTGTTAGCTAACCGTTTGGAAACACGTTTCCGACCATGTTTATGAACTAATATGAATGTTTTTGATGAAAAACGAGTGTTCGTAGTAGCGCTAGCATAAATGTTCCAACTTACGAGCGAAAATCCGGACTTACGAGAACACGTGCTTCGTGTTCCAACTTACGAATTTTCGTGTTACGAGCAACTCGTAACGGAACTCGCTCGTATGTCGGGGACTACCTGTATACATATGATGAGTACAATTAATGGATACAATGTTCCCTCGCCCGGACGCGGGTCACCGGGGCCCCACTCTGGAGCCAGGCCCGGAGGTGGAGCACGTTGGCGAGCGCCTGGTGGCCGGGCTTTTACCCATGGAGCTCGGCCGGGCACAGCCCGAAGAGGAGACGTGGGTCCCCCTTCCCATGGGCTCACCACCTATGGGAGGGGCCAAAGGGGTCGGGTGCAATGTGGGATGGGTGGTGGCCGAGGGCGGGGACCCTGGCGGTCTGATCCTCGGCTACAGAAGCTGGCCATTGGGACATGGAATGTCACCTCTCTGGTGGGGAAGGAGCCTGAGCTAGTGTGTGAGGTTGAGAGGTTCCGGCTAGAAATAGTCGGACTCACCTCAACGCATGGCTCTGGCTCTGGAACCAGTTTCCTTGAGAGGGGTTGGACACTCTTCCACTCTGGAGTTGCCCCTGGTGAGAGGCGCCGAGCAGGAGTGGGCATACTTGTTGCCCCCCATCTTGGTGCCTGTACGTTGGGGTTCACCCCGGTGAACGAGAGGGTAGCCTCCCTTCGCCTACGTGTGGGGGGACGGGCTCTGACTGTTGTTTGTGCCTATGCGCCAAACGGCAGCGCAGATTACCCACCCTTTTTGGAGTCCTTGGAGGGGGTATTGGAGAGTGCACCTCCTGGGGACTCCCTTGTTCTGCTGGGGGACTTCAACGCTCACGTGGGCAATGACAGTGAGACCTGGAGGGGTGTGGTTGGGAGGAACGGCCCCCCTGATCTGAACCCGAGTGGTGTTCTGTTGTTGGACTTCTGTGCTCGTCATGGATTGTCCATAACGAACACCATGTTCAGGCATAAGGGTGTCCATATGTGCTCTTGGCACCAGGACACCCTAGGTCGCAGTTCGATGATCGACTTTGTTGTCGTCTCATCTGATCTGCGGCCGCATGTCCTGGACACTCGGGTGAAGAGAGGGGCGGAGCTGTCCACTGACCACTACCTGGTGGTGAGTTGGCTCCGATGGTGGGGGAGGATGCCGGTCAGACCTGGCAGACCCAAACGTATTGTGAGGGTCTGCTGGGAACGTCTGGCAGAGTCTCCCGTAAGACGGAGCTTTAACTCCCACCTCCGGGAGAGCTTTGAACACGTTCCGAGGGAGGCGGGGGACATTGAGTCCGAGTGGGCCATGTTCCGCGCCTCTATTGTCGAGGCAGCTTATCAGAGTTGTGGCCGCAAGGTTGTTGGTGCCTGTCGTGGTGGCAACCCTCGAACCCGGTGGTGGACACCGGCGGTGAGGGATGCTGTCAGGCTGAAGAAGGAGTCCTATTGGGCCTTTTTGGCCTGTGGGACCCCGGAAGCAGCAGATAGGTACCGACAGTCCAAGCGGCATGCGGCTCGGGTGGTTGCTGAGGCAAAAACTCGGGCGTGGGAGGAGTTCGGAGAGGCCATGGAGAATGACTTCCGTACGGCTTCGAGGCGATTCTGGTCCACCATCCGGCGTCTCAGGGGGGGAAAGCGGTACGCGACCAACACCATTTATGGTGGGGATGGCGTGCTGTTGACCTCAACTCGGGATGTTGTGAGTCGGTGGGCGGAATACTTCGAAGACCTCCTCAATCCTACTGGCACGTCTTCCACTGAGGAAGCGGAGCCTGGGGACTTTGGGTCGGGCTCTCCAATCTCTGGTGCTGAGGTCACCGAGGTGGTTAAAAAGCTCCGCGGTGGCAGGGCTCCAGGGGTGGATGAGATTCGCCCTGAGTTCCTTAGGGCTCTGGATGTTGTGGGGTTGTGTTGGCTTACGCGACTCTGCAATATCGCGTGGACATCGGGGGCAGTTCCCTTGGATTGGCAGACTGGGGTGGTGGTTCCCCTATTCAAAAAGGGGGACCGTAGGGTGTGTTCCAACTATAGGGGGATCACACTCTTAAGCCTCCCTGGTAAGGTCTATTCAGGGGTTCTGGAGAGGAGGGTCCGTCGGATAGTCGAACCTCGGATTCAGGAGGAGCAATGTGGTTTTCGTGCTGGTCGTGGAACACTGGACCAGCTCTACACCCTCAGCAGGGTCCTGGAGGGTGCGTGGGAGTTTGCCCAACCAGTTTACATGTGCTTTGTGGACTTGGAAAAGGCATTCGACCGCGTCCCTCGGGGGGTTCTGTGGGGGGTACTCCGGGAGTATGGGGTACCAGGCCCATTGATATGGGCTGTTAGGTCCCTGTACGACCGGTGTCAGAGCTTGGTCCGCATTGCCGGCAGTAAGTCAGGCTCGTTTCCAGTGAGAGTTGGACTCCGCCAAGGTTGCCCTTTGTCACCGATTCTGTTCATAACTTTTATGGACAGAATTTCTAGGTGCAGCCAAGGTGTTGAGAGGATCCGTTTTGGTGGCCTTAGAATCGCTTCTCTGTTTTTTGCAGATGATGTGGTCCTATTGGCTTCATCAGATCGTGATCTACAGCTTTCGCTGGAGCGGTTTGCAGCCGAGTGTGATGCGGCCGGGATGAGGATCAGTTCCTCCAAATCCGAGGCCATGGTCTTGAGCCGGAAAAGGGTAGCATGCCCTCTCCGGGTCGGGGAGGAGGTCCTGCCCCAAGTGGAGGAGTTTAAGTATCTCGGGGTCTTGTTCACGAATGAGGGAAAACTGGAGCGTGAGATCGATAGGCGGATAGGTGCAGCATCCGCAGTGAAGCGGGCGCTGTACCGGTCTGTCGTGGTGAAGAGAGAGCTGAGTCGAAAGGCAAAGCTCTCAATTTACCGATCGATCTACGTTCCCACCCTCATCTATGGTCATGAGCTTTGGGTTGTGACCGAAAGAACGAGATCTCGGATACAAGCGGCTGAAATGAGTTTTCTCCGCAGGGTGGCTGGACTCTCCCTTAGAGATAGGGTGAGAAGCTCAGTCATCCGGGAGGGACTCGGAGTAGAGCCGCTGCTTCTCCACATCGAGAGGAGCCAGTTGAGGTGGCTCGGGCATCTGGTTAGGATGCCTCCTGGACGCCTCCCTGGTGAGGTGTTCCGGGCATGTCCCACCGGGAGGAGACCCAGAGGAAGACCCAGGACACGCTGGAGGGACTATGTTTCTCGGCTGGCCTGGGAACGCCTTGGGATTCCCCCAGAGGAGCTGCTCCAAGTGGCTGGGGAGAGGGAAGTCTGGGCCTCCCTACTTAGGCTGCTACCCCCGCGACCCGACCCCGGATAAGCGGACGAAAATGGAT